>PVJC01013530.1:0-20966 GCA_004026665.1 Murina feae | reverse complement strand
GGGGTGGGGACCCAGGCCTGCAGGGGAGGACAGTTTGGAGGGACTCAGTCCTGCAGGGGAGGACAGAATGGGGGGACCAGGCTGGCAGAGGAGGGCAGTTGGGGGGGACCCATGCCTGCAGGGTAGGACAGTTGAGGGGGACCATCCAGGCAGGGGGAGGGCAGTTAGGGGCAATCAGGCTGGCACAGGAGCAGTTTGGCATTGATCAGGCTGGCAGGGGCATGATTAGAGGCAATTGGAAGGTGAGAGGTTGGGAGCCAGCAGTCCTGGATTGTGAAAGGGATGTCCGACTGCCCGTTAGGTCTGATTCCACAGTGGGATCGGGCCTAAACGGGCTGTCGGACATTCCTCAAGGGGTCCCAGATTGGAAAGCGTGCAGGTTTGTCTGAGGGACACCACCACCACCCCCCATCCCCACTCCATGCATGAATTTTGTGCACCGGGACTCTAGTTATGTAATAAAAATACATCAAGAATAAATGGTCAGTCTCTAGCCAGTTTGGCTCAGTGGATAGAGCGTTGGCCTGTGAATTGAAAGATCCTAGGTTTGATTCCAGTCAAAGGCACATGCCCAGGTTGTGGGCTCGATCCCCTTGGTTGACTTGCAGGAGGCAACCAATCCATGATTCTCTCTCATCGTGAATATTTCTATCTTTCTCTCTCTTCCTTCCTTTCTGAAATCAATAAAAATATATTTTTAAAAAAGAATAAATGATCAGGATGCTGAGGGCAGTTGAATCAATAATGTCATAAATCCTTGCTTAGTTTTTGGATCTGAACTAACTTTCAGACTCAAATCCCTGACAACAGGAGAAGTACAATCCCTCTTATATGTACCTGGCAATGACTTCCATTTTGGTCACAGTTTGATATATGTATGAGAACAAGGAATACTGTATTTTCTGGCATATAAGATGACCCCCAGCTTTTCCAGTTAAAATACAGTGTTTGGGATATACTTGCCATATAAGACTACTACTTTTCCAATGCACACCAAATAAAAATTAAAAAAACATCAGATTTGATTGAAATAAATGGAGTGCAGCTGTTTTTGAGGTCCCCTCCCCCCCACCATATGTGGCAATCACAGATTTTCCAGTCCGGCTCGGAAGTTTCAGCACCTGCCCTATAAGACAACACCCAGCATATCAGACAACCCCAACTTTTTTTTAAAAAATATACATTTTATTGATTTTGTACAGAGAGGAAGGGAAAGGGATAGAGAGTTAGAAACATCGATGTGAGAGAAGCATCAATCAGCTGCCTCCATCACACCCCCTACTGGGGATGTGCCTGCAACCAAGATACATGCCCTTGACCGGGATCGAACCTGGGACCCTTCAGTTCCCAGGCTGACACTCTATCCAGTGAGCCAAACCGGCTAGGGCAAACAACCCCAACTTTTGAGAAGATTTTCCTGGGTTAAAAAGTCGTCTTATACGCCAGAAAATATGGCAATACATGTGGCATCCAGGTAATTCAGTGAGACGTCTTTGCAAAACCCTTGCACACTTTTATTCAAGGGTAGCATTGAGAAAGGCGTGGCAATCAGGGATTTAGACTCCTCAAGGATGAAGAGTCTCTGAACCACATAAGTGACCTAGACCTGCAGAGGTGCAAGATGATGGTGAGTTAAGTGTATTATAAGTAATAGAGAGAGGCAATAAATGAGTACCAGTTGCAGCCTCAAGACCAACTATTGTAGTACAGTTTTCTCACTAATGTTCCTCCTCTAGGAAAAGAGGACCCTGGAAAAATTATTCTCATATATTTTTTAAAAATTATGTGTGTTCACATGGCACAAATTGCAGACTGTAGGTGTTGTGTTGTACCACCCAGATCTCCCCTTCAGGACAGAGATATTCATTTCCCCTTGCTGCAGGGATTATAGTGGCTGCTGGCTTTTAGCTGAGTCCCTTTGTGTGAATTGATCTTAGCTGAATGGAGCAGCTTTGCCCAATGTCACTTTCTCTCCAAGAGCAGCCTGGTTGGCCTGCAGGAATAAAGTCCTGGTAAATTTTGCTTAAGACTGGACAAACTTGAAGGATCAGGTCAGCTCCAGAGTTTGTATGGGATCAGCTGAGACCTTTATTGAAACAGTGTTGTATTTTAGTTTCTTCCTCTTTCCAACATTATTAACTTCACTCTCCATCGGTGTGGATCCCAAGGTTTCATCCTAATAAACTTCCTACATGCTAATCTCTCTCAGTCTTTTTTTTTTGAGAGACCTATTTTGCATATATTAATACTACAAAATAGGTCATATCTTACACTATTGATTTATGATTATAACAAATATATGTAAAACGCATTCACAGCTGTAACTAAACTAAAGCTCCATATGGACAATAACAGTGTTGGCTTTACTCATCAACATCTCTCCAGGAGTAGTTACTAAACAAATATATTTTAAAAACTGTTTATTTTTCAATTACAGTTGTGAAATATTATATTAGTATCAGAGTTCTTGTGTGGAACTCTAATCTTGTTTGGGACTCTCAGCACTTCTTGGACATGTGTGTCTATGTTATCACCTTTTCAAATAGGTTCTCAATCCTTGACCTTTCTCTCTTCTTTGGGCACCCTCATGATGCAAATGTTGGTACACTTGAGATTGATAGGTTTCTTAAACTAGTCTCATTTTGGCGGGGTTCTTTTTTCTCTCTTCTGATTTGGTGTTTTATACTTCCTTATATTCCAAGTTGTTTATTTGATCCTCTGCTTCATCAACTCTATTATTGATTCCTTTCAATGTATTCTTTCTTTTAGTTAATGTGTTCAATTCTGTTTCTTTTCTGAGTTCTTGCTATATTATAATGTTTCCTGTCTTTTCTTGAAATTCTCACTAAGTTCCTCTACTCCCCCTAAGTTCACTGAGCATCATTATAATCAGTGTTTTGAACTCTGTATCTGGTAGTTTGCTGTCTCTACTTTGTTTAGTTTTTTTTCTTTTTCTGAAGTTTAGTTCTTTTCTTTCATTTGGGATATCTTCGTTATCTCCTCATTTTGGCAGCCTCACTGTGTTTGTTTCTATGCATGAAACAAACAATCTCCCATTTTTGGTAGAGTGGTCTATGTAGTAGGTGTCCTGTAGGATCCAGTGACTCAGCCTCCCTGGTTACCCAAGCGTGGTACTCCAAATGTGCCCCCTGTGTGGGTTGCATGTACACTCCTGTTATAGTTGAGCCTAGATTATTTTTGGCACATTAGTGGTAGGGACTTACCCCCAGGATGATTGATTGTGAAGACTGGTTTGGACCACTGTGGAAGATCTGTGGTCCAACTCCACAGGGCAGGACTAGCTTTAGCAGGGCTAGGGTACTTGTTGCATCTTTCCCCTTATCTAACTTATTGGGATGATTGAGTAGTGCTTTCAGATGATTTGATGTTGTTCACTGAGTGCACTGGCTCTGGGGCCTCTCAGGAGATGAAGCAGGGGGTCTCCCAGGGGTGAGGATGACGGAGCCCCTAAGCGCTAGGATGCTTGCATGCACGACTCCGGAGACCAGGTTCTGTGATGCAGGTCTAATTTTATTGAGGAAGTACAACAGTATATATAGTGGAGATGGCCAATCATGGAACACCAGGTCTTCTTAGAGAGCCAATGAGCGTAAAGGTCGGGGTACTGTGTACATGGCTCTAGGAGGGGCTCAGGCGGGCGTTACCATCTTTCTGGTTTGCCAGAAAGATCTGAATTGCTGGAGTGTGCTCACAGCATTGCATCAGCCACTGCGCTGAGATAAACCTCCTGTGCTCTGCCTACAAGGAGATGCAAGCCTAGGTCAGTAGCTGACTGTGCCCTGTTCAGGGCCACCTGGCATGAGCTATAAAGTGATCTGCAGGTGGTTGCTACTTGCACTAGGCTTGGAGATGCCCAGGAGAGGACAATTTGCGAATGAGCATTGGCTCTACTAGTCCCTGGTCTGGTTCCACTTTGCAAGAGGTAAAGGGCGCACTGAGGCCAGATGCTGATTGTATGACAAATTTTAGAAAAGGGCAAAGCATGAGTCAAGACATGCCATCTATATAGGGAAGTCACTGGAAATGGCTTTAGTGGGCCCACATGTTGGGTGGGGCAATGTCTCAGGGAACCACCAGAATGAGGTGAACAGAGTTAGTCAGGTTGATGGATATTCAGATATGGTGCCCACCTGCTGGTTCTGTGGGGGAGAAGGGCTCACTTAAGGAACAATGTCCTCTGCCAGCACTTCTGTCTGGGAGAAAACGGCCCCTTGAGCCCTTGCCCTGATGCTGGACCATTCATTTCCTTCCCTATGTCCATACATAAGGTACTGCCCCAAAGTAAGTGAGTCCAAGTAAGTTCATACACAGGCCCTTTAAGTGGAAGAACCCTTTAAGAAGAACACCTGGGAGTCCTGCCTTCTCTATCTCACTCAGCCACAATCTCCACTTGTTTTCACAACTAGAGGTTATGTGCACTTCTCAGCACTGGAACCCTGAGCTGGAGGGTCAGGTTGGGGGAGCTGGTGTGGGACCTCCAGCTCCTCAGGGGTACTTCCTAGCCTGGATAACTTTCCCTGTTTTTAACTGCCATACATGGGTGAGGTACCAGCCCTGTCTGTGTCTTCTCCCTTCCTACCAAGAGGTGGCTTCTTCTCTCTATCTTTAGTTATAGGACTTCTCCTCAGCTAGCTTTTAGTCAATTCTGAATGATGGTTGTTCTGTAAGGTAGTTGTAATTTTGTTTTGGTTGTGGGAGGATATGAGTAGCTGTTTATCTACACCATCATCTTGATTGGAAGCCCCACAAATATTTATTGATTGTGTACATGTATAAGTGAATATCTGTAACATAGTAAGAGATCAGTATTCTATATAATAATCCTATATAATAAAAGGGTAATAAGCAAATTAACCCTAACAACAGAACAACTGGGAAAGACTGGTCACATGACACACACTAACCACAAGGGGGCAGATGCTTAATGCAGGAGCTGCCCTCTGGTGGTCAGTGTGCTCCCACAGGAGGAGCTCTTCTCAGCCACAAGGCAGGCTGATGGCTACCAGCACAGCAGTGGTGGTGGGAGCCTCTCCCGTCTCCTCAGCAGTGCTAAGGTTGTCCGACTACAGCTTAGGCCTGCTCTCTGCTGGCAAGTGGACAGCCCTCAAGGGCTCCTGGGCTTCCAGAGGGATGTCTGACTGCCAGTTTAGGTCTGATCCCCCGGGGAGCAGGCCTAAGCCAGCAGGTTGACATCCCCCAAGGGGTCCCAGACTGTGAGAGGGCACAGGCCGGGCTGAGGGACAAATTTTGTGCACTGGGCCTCCAGTATGACATAGTTGTTATTATCATTATATGTTGTTACTATGAGTAATAGTGGAAATAATCTAATCTTATCAATTTTTATTAAATTAATATTTTGATAGAAAATAAGTCTAGTCAGTTAATTGGTAAACATAGAGTAAATTCTTAAGATGGTTAAGAAACTGTTGGAATGTGAAGATATGAAAATAAATTGTAGTCCTTGGTATGAAGCATCTTACATTTTTATAAAATATGTTGGGCATTGAATTAGTTAAAGAAGAGTTCATTAGCATGGACAATAATGTAATAATAAGAGAAAAAGTAGGATAAAATAGTTTCAAAGTATTTTAAACTATGTGAAAAATACATAGTGAAAAATTAAAAGAAATATACCAAAATGTAATAGTAATTGTTTTTGAGGACTAAAAATGTTTTTATCTTCAGAGTCTGTGTATTTTTGGAAGTTTTTAAAGTTTTACATTGGGTATAATTATTTTTACAGTAATAAAGCTAGGATATTTTAATCAATTTATGTTCTAGTTGGCATATATGTGCCCAATCTTTACTGTATTGTATTTGAATTACATATATGTGTTGGTTTCTATTTTATAGAGTCATCAAATTTCCTATTTTATTTAGTTGTATTTCTGTAGCTTTCATCTTCCATCCTATATAGAAATATTGAAAAGTATAATATCTACATCTCTTTATCATTATGAAATTTATAATAATGTTAAATTAGAAAAGGTTAACATTTCTGTATTTAAAGCTAGAGCACATTTTAAAAGAAGGTTCCAAAGTTTTAGTATGCAAAATTAACTTCAACACACAATTAATTTATGATTCGTTGATAGCCCTGATATTTTGAATACAGATAGATTTATTAAAATGCATGGGTTATAATTTAATGGCTGGTTAGTTGGCATTGTTCCCAGTATCCCATTGTTGAACTTTAAAAATATGCTTTAATGAACAGTTATCATTTTGTATTCAGAAAGCACATTATTAAACAAATAAGTAAAAAACATTATATTACCTAGAGCAGGTAGATTTTTCTTTTTTTCTGGTGGTAGAAACTGAGATATTTGTCTTCTAAAATCTAGTCCTGTGAATAGAATTCAT
This sequence comes from Murina feae, assembly GCA_004026665.1. Lineage (NCBI taxonomy): Eukaryota > Metazoa > Chordata > Mammalia > Chiroptera > Vespertilionidae > Murina > Murina feae. The sequence goes on along the minus strand of PVJC01013530.1, from coordinate 14,582 downwards.
GCTATTTCTGAACTTGTTTATATAGTTCCAACTATATCAAGAACTATAAATACATTTTCAGAATGGTCATGGTGGGTTTAATTAATTATGTGACTAATTCTATATTATATTCATCTTTTTAGTTTAGTTAATATGTAAACCCACTGTAACATGATAATCAAGGGAAAAATAATTGAAGTGCATAAAATATGAACTCATAGTATTAGAAGGTTAATGGCATGACTAAGTTGGTTCTATGCTTTTAACTAGCTCGGTAGTTTGTTGATTTCTTTGTGTAATCCAAATTTGTTCCACTCTCTATAATATGGTGCAGCCTGCTAATAGTTGTTCATTCAAATTTAAATATTGATTTTTTGGGTAAAGTTTCTGATTCTGTAGCTACTGGTATTGGTAGAATGGAAAGATCAGCTGGCAAGGGGAGTGATTTGAGCATGACTGACTTGAATCAAAGATTCACACCTGGGCTAGGTCTTGGTTTCCATGAAGGATGTGCCCTGTGCAGAATAGAGTAGACAAACTCAGGGTTCTGTTGTGAAGACAAATGGGACCAATGCTTTTTGTATAGACAATCCTGGCTTGTCCCCAAGGATGTTATGAATTGGTTATGTTTTCCTGGAGGGAGAAAACAATGTTGGGCCTCAATATCATAAATCATGCTGAAAATATATCTGATTACTCAAAACAACTACTTCAGTTAATAAAAGTAAGAAAACATTCTACCAGTTTTGATTTTTAATTATTCATAAGCCAATGGTTATTAAAGAGTATACATGGATTTACTCCTGGTGAAGTATATAATTAGGAAGGTTATATACTTACATTTATCAAGACTGATGGAAATCACAGCTGGTAAGACAGACATGGGTTGAGTTCAGAGTCTGTTTCTGAGGTGGATTGCAAATCTCTATGATGAAGACAACATCCTAAAGTAGATGAAATCAGATGTTGCCAGTGCCATTTTATTTCTCATGGACTTTTGGTTCAGTTTTCCTTAAGTCAGAAATTGGAACAAGAAAGAAGGACGGATCACCTATTGAATATCTACTATCTACCAGATCCTTCACTCATGCTATTCCATTTAATGCATACAAACATTTTGTGAAGTAGATCTCTTTACTCTCTTGTTATAGATAAGAAAGAAGGGTGTCCAAGCATGAATAAAGAACAGCTGGAACTTAAACACAGGTGTGTCTAACTCCAAAAGCCAACTCTTCTTACTATACAGTGTGGCAATATGGTTTTTAAGATGCAGACTCATCTTTAGAAATATTTGATCTGGGATTGTGGAAAGCTGTCATCCAGTTGGCACAGTTTTTGGTCTGTCTGGACTCTCTTTCCAAAACAGCTATTCTCTGTCGTCTTGAAAAGTAGCAGAAGCTTAGTCTTTGCTATAAGTATGGACAATGGAGATGGAAAGAAATTCATAAACATGGCCACCAAAATGTTCAAGGAAGACTTAGCAAGAATGGTTACAGGGATATTTAAGCAGAAATGGACTTAGTTACCGAGGGCATGGTAAAAATTGACATATATCTTCAGGGCAAAAATACTAAAGAAGTTGAGGTAGATACTGTAGCATTGAAGTGTAAAAATGGGAACTGAGGGATATGATGAGGGAATAAAAAAGGAGTCAAATGTTCTGATATGTAGCTCTTAAAGAACAAAGAATAATCTTTCCTAAGCATGACACTTATAAAACATTTAGACTAGAGTTGACTGATAGCTATAGAGAAGAATCATACCTAAGATAGAAGACACTTAAGAGCAATGGTTTTCTGCATTTGATTAGACAGATATAAAGATGCAAGTGGTTAAGGTCATTATTACAGGTTGAATTGTGTCCCCCAAAAAGGCATATGTTGACCTTCAACCTCTAAGTGTCTAAGAATGTGACATCATTTGGAAATAGAGTTGTAGCAGATATAATTAGTTAAGATAATGAGGTAATTAGGATGCACACTAATTTAATATGACTGATTTTCTTATAAAGAGGAAATGGACAGAGGCTGACATGTATAGAGGGAAACTATGTGAAGAGATAATAGATCAGTACAATAATTCTTTCTCTGTTCCATTTAATCGGCTTTTAAATCTACCCATTGAGTTATTTGCTTTGGTTATCATATTTTTCAATTGTCCTATTTCAGATGTGCTGTATTTTTCAAATATGTCATTTTTATAGTTTCCAGCTACCTTCTGAAATATCTGTGCTTGTCTTCAACTCTTTGAGCATAGCATGTGCAGCACAATAGTTTTAAAAAAATATATCTTCTAATTGCAATATCTGGGTCTATTGCTGTTATTTAGGTACATTTCCCCTGTTGGTTTTACCTCACATTACCTGTTATCTGGTATGCCAGATTGACGATCTTGTATTTGAAAATTTGTTTTAAAAATTAACATGAAGCATAAGATAATGTATCTTCCCTCCCACCCCAACTCCCCCCTGCTGCCCAGCTCTGAAAAGGGGAATATCAGGTAAGGTGCCTGAAGACAATGGCATTTGCAAACAATGTTTTCAGGTTCTAGGGTGGAATTTTTTTGCTATTTAATTTCTTTATTGATTAAGTTATTACATATGTGTCCTTATCCCCACATTACACTCATGCCCTCACCCCCCTGTTGTCTGTGTCCTTTGGTTAGGCCTATATGCTTGCATATAAGTCCTTTGGTTGATCTCTATTTAAACAATGTGAACCAAGGAATACAATGTGAGAGTATAGTTTTTTGTTTGTTTGTAGTTTCAGGGGAGGATGTTTTGTTTATCTTTACTTCTAAGGCACAGAAAGTTTTCTGGGTCCGTTAAAAAGCAAAGCCTCTTTACTAGGCTCCACAACTTCATCAGGATTGAAATTCCTATTTTTGTCTCTTCACCTCTCCATGCAGCCCCAACCCACAAAACTGCCCCCCTCCATCCTTCTCAATGGTAAACAAATGCCCCTAGCCTTAGCTAATTTGGCTTAGTGGTTAGTGTCCACCTGCGCACTGAAGGATCCTGGATTTGATTCCAGCCAAGGGCACGTGCCAGCGTTGTGGGCTTGACCCCCCAGTGTGGGGTATGCAGGAGGCAGATGATCAATGATTCTCTCTCATCATTGATATTTCTATCTCTTTTCCCCTCTCCCTTCCTCTCTAAAATCAATAAAAATATATTTGAAAAACAAAGCAAAACAAACAAATGCTCCCAGGATTACAACAGTCACTTCTTAGTACTCTGCTACTCTTCTTTTGGATTCTGACATCTCCTAGATTTTGACTAATTGTTTCGTATTTGTTAGCTTCTTGATGCTTTTGTGAGAGATGCAATTTTTTAATTTCATTTACCTCTGAACAATATCTTCAGTAGAAAGGTTGTTCCAAATTTCATAATCTGTAATTACCTGAAGCAGAAGCCTCAATTTTCTTTCCATTAGAAAATGTTCAAAACTTCCTTTAATATTTAGTGATAGTACAATACAACGAACTGTGTAGGCAATTTTACTTTCTGATTTTTTTTAGATAATTTTCTGTCTTCAACTAAACCATAAATCCCTCATTTTTGAAGACTCCTTAATAACTTTCATGATTGACACAGCAACGACTGCATGCTTAATAAATGAATTGAATGAAAAATGAATATGTAAATCGATCCCTTAGTCATCATTAAATTATGAGATCTCAGTGTCCAGCAATCTAGAAAACTAGAGTAAGTCAGGTAGTAATATTATTCTACATCTGCTTACAATATAAAGGAAAAATACACTAGACAAAATATCATGATGCATTTGGAGGGCAAATGGCCTTTCCTTTTCCTTTCTATCTAGGTATAATGGTCTCAATCTCTGATATGTTATACTTTTGAAAGGCTGAGGGTCACCCTAAAATTTCTGAGAAATTCCAGATGGTCTTAGAGAATCAAACTCTAGAGCTGAGTTTCTTCCTTCTTTGAAGCAGTTCCCTTTGTACACCATCTCATCATTCTGGATATTTCCTATCATGTCCATCCAGGTGTAGAACTTAGGCCCTTCCCTTATTTTCTTATCTAAACTCACATTCTCACTTCATTTATGTTTTTATGTAATAGAGATCATTCCACACATGAAAATTTGTATCCTCTTACTTTCACATAATATTTATTATGAGCTTTTTTAATGTCATGAAATATTTGAAAACATGAGCTGTGCATCATATTCTCTGATATCCTCATACCATATTTTACTTTAGTCATTCTTCTAGTGGGAAAATTTAAAGTATTTGCTATTCATTTTTTAACATAAATATCTGTTAAATAAATATATTGAGACATAAATCTTTGTCTAGTTTTTATCTCTTTTATTAGTGTGGAATTATTTCTAGGAGAGGAATTAAAATTTAATTATTTGAACTTGTTGAAGGATATAAATACATATTCCAAAATAGTTTTTTATAGGTTGTAAAGATTTACACTCTTTCCTACTATTAATGATCCCAGTTTTATGTCATAATTGGTGAAATTAATTTTTTAACCTGCTGAGTAGATTAAAACAGTACATCATTGAATGTATGCTATTTTGACTGCAAGAGAAATATGTTGTTATGTTTTGGTCATAAAATAATCTATAACTTTATATTTTACAATGAATTCTATTAGTATGGATAAATGGTGAATTCTATTAGTATGGATACATGGTGGATTCTATTAGTATGGATAAATGGATGGGTTATTGAATATAATCTGAATTCCATTCATAAAGACTTAATTTGAAAAGTAATATCAAAGAGGTCTTCTTTGTGTGCCTTAGCCCTTTTCATTATCATGAAATTTATGGAATTTTGTCTGAAAATGAAAAGGGCTACTGAATTTGTCTGAAAGCCAAATTCTCTCACTGACGAGTATGATATCATGAGAATCCATGAGAAGAAAGAAAGCATCGGGGCTAGGGTGTGATGAAAACCCATTGCACAGGACCATAGAATTTTCTAGAAGTAAATGGTAATGAATACTGGTAAGAATGATTTCATAAAAGTGCCCAAAAAAAAGATGTATTTGCGTTTGCCCAGGATGGACATGAAACTGCCCCATCCTAAAGTCATCAACCTCAAGCTGGTCCAGAGGACATGGCCACTTCTCTCTGAAAGTTTATTTAGGGTTAAACTCTCAGATATGAAATGTACTGAATATTGAGATGCTGAAAACAGGATTTTATATAATGGTGTGTTCCATAAAACATATATCATGTATATGTGAGCCATGGCTATTGATAACGTTTCTTTTACTTTCCTTCCTAAACTTTCCTGTTTAATTCTACAGTGTCGATAGAGAAATAAAAAGGGAAATTTGATTGAAACCTTAGCTCCATCACATTCTTATTATTTATATTTAGACTGACTGGTTTTAAGCCTCAGTTTTCATATTATAAAAATGTGGATCATAGCATTCTCCTTGCCTTCCATATAGGATTGCTTTGATGATCAAATGTGATGTAGATAAAAGAGTATTTCAAAGTTTGAATGTGTTTAAGCAGCTTGAAAACCATAAGATTTAATGATTTTGTGAGTTAGAAAAATCCGTTCATTGGGTAAGTGGTGATTTACTATGCTGTAATAATGAAGACCTGACTTACTACAAACAATTGTACCCTTGGCGGGTATGAGGGGATAGCAGTGAAGATATTGTGACATTCATAAAGAAAGAGGCACATAGTTGCCATAGACTGTGGGCTCACAGAGATTGCCTACTTGTTCTTAAATGCCAAATTCTAAACCCCTTTTGGATAGCGGCACCAGTAATGATCCAAATAGCAGTGGCCTATCTCTTTAGCATGGTGACAGCCCGAAAGGCTGTATCACAGGGATGGATAATAGGTTTAAATGATCCCATGTTACAATGGGTGTGGTACTGAGCATTCTCTCTTCCTGGGACACAGGCACTGCAGCTGCTGGAATTCCGAGCCCAGTCAGGGCATGCATGCAGCAGGTGTTTCTGACGCATCAGGAACAGCATGGTCTTTCTTGATAACAGATGATACAAAGGCATCCTTCCTGCAGGGAGGGGTGGGGAGACAGAGAGCAGCACTGAGAAGGAAAAAGGCAGATCCCTTCAAAGATAGCTCAGCCCAGCCTAATGCGGCTTCCATTGCTTTCAGACAAAAAGAGAAGAAAAAGAGTTTGCCTTTCAAATGTTCAACCACCAGAGATTTACTGTTGTTTCATTGGTAAAATGCATTTGTAACAGTTGCCATCCTTGGCTATGAGACTGTGGGGATTCTGGGACAATGTTGGCATTTAAAAATTTTTGTTTGAAGAAAAAAACAACACGAAAACCCAAACATGCCAGAGGTTTCCATTTGCTCTACTGAATCCTTTAGGATCAAACATTTGAGAGAGCCTGGCTAAAAACATGAGATAATATTCTTTCATATCGTCCTTGCCCTTCAGTTAAATGTCATCTATCTCATCAATTTTCATTTTGCTCCCCAGTCTTTCCATTTAACTATTGCTCTTATTCCCTCCTGATCCTCCTGTCTATTCTTAAGGCAAAAATGAATCTGTTATCCTACATCATAAAAATACTTCCTTTGACATGATTTCTTCTGTCAATACAAGAGTAAGCTGTTTTCAAGAAAGAGAGTTGGAGTCTGGCACATCTAGATTTGAGTCTCTACATTCACACTTCTGACCTGTATGACTTTATTTAATGCCCCGAAAACTTGGTTTCCATATTTGTAAAATGAGGATGATGATAGTGCGTACTTCAGAGGGGAGTGAGGGCTAAATCAGATACTGCATATAAAGGACTAGGTATGGAGCCTGCCACACGTAAGCCCTTTTTTTCTTACTTTACCACAGCGATTCTTCCTCAGTATCAGTGCCTTGAATACAAGGAAACATCTTGTTCTTTTCTTTCACTGCTATACCCACGTTGCCTAGAGTAGTGTATATCACATGATAGGTGCTCAATAAATTTTTTTGTTGAAAGAAAGAAGAAAATAGATAATCTGCACATTCTTTCCTACCGTTTGCCTCTCCTAGGAAGGGAGAATATCTAATGTAGTGCTCTAAGTATTTCTCCATCTCTAGTCTCTGTGTCCTCATCTATAAAATGTGGTTGGTAACAGTTGACTAGGTGATCAGGTTGTGAGGATGAAGGAATTGATATCTTTAAAGAACTTAGGTTAGTGCATGTTGCATCATGAGCAGTATGCCAATGTTGGCTACTGATTTAATTTGACTTTCCGAGAATTTGACTCATTTTTTTTATATCACTTTTGGTCCTGGATGGATTTGTTTATGGTTTATCATATTTCTGTGTTACTCTTATTTACCTAAACTGAACTATGGGGCTGGCACATATTAGCTGTTAAACACCTGTATTTTTTATTTTATTAAATTTATTAGGATGACATTGATTAACAGGTTCATATAGGTTTCTATGATACATGATCTGGATATTGCATTGTGTGCCCACCATCAAAATCAAATCATTTCCTGTCCCCATATATTTAGCCCCCTTTACTAACCCTACTCTTTTCTCTCTGGCAAACACCAACTATTGTTCGTGTCTATGAGTTTCAGTCATATCCCGCATACGACTGCAATCCTATGGTTTTTAGCTTTTTCTGACTGATTTCTTTTAGCATAATATCCTCAAGGTCAATCCCTGTAGTCAGAAATGGCAATGTTTCATCTTTTCTTATGGCTGGGTAGTGTTCAGAGTACAAATATATGTACCATTGTTAAAAATTCACCTTTAGTTCTGACTGCTTTGGCTCAGTGGATAGAGTGTCGGCCTGCGGACTGAAGGATCCCAGGTTTGATTCCAGTCAAGGGCATGTACCTTGGTTGCAGGCACATCCCCAGTGGGTTTGTGCAAGAGGCAGCTGATTGATGTTTCTCTCTAATCAATATTTCTAACTCTCTATCCCTCTCCCTTCCTCTAAGTAAAAAAAAATCAATAAAACATTTTTAAAAATTTATCTTTATTGTTGAAAGTGTTACAGATGTCCCCTTTCCACATCCCGCCCCCCTTCATTGACCTCCTCTTCCCCATACCCTTCCCCTTCCCAGGCTTTCCCTGCACTATTGTCCGTCCATGGGATATGCATATAACTTTATTGGTTAATCTATTTTCCCTCCCCCCTGTTTTTTTCCTCTGGAATAGGTCACTTTGTTGCATATGTCAATGTCTCTGGGTCTTTTTTAAATCAGTTTATTTTGTTCATTAGATTTCTCATATAAGTGAGATCATGTGATAATTATTATTTTACTTAGAATAAGGTCCTTGCATGTTTTCTTAAAGAGTAAGAGATCCTTCCTTTTTACAGCTGCATAGTATTCCATGGTGTAAATGTACCACAGTTTTTTAAACCACTCATCTACTGATGAGCACTTGGGCTGGTTCCAGTCCTTAGCTATTATAAATAGCACTGCTGTGAACATAGGGGTGCATATGTCCTTTCTGTTTGGTGTTTAAGAATTCTTAAGATATATTCCTAGAAGTAAGATCACTGGGTCAAATGGCAGTTCTATTTTTAATTTTTTGAGGAAATTCCGTGCAGTTTTCCATAGTGGTTGTACCAATCTGCATGTCTTCTTTATCCAATCCTCTAGGAAAGGACACTTTGGTTGTATCTGTGTCTTGGCCACAGTGAATAATGCTGCAATGAGCATAGGGTGCATTTATCTTTGTGAATAAATGTTTTCCAGTTTTTCAGGTAGATATTGAGAAGAGGTCATTTCGATGAGTACTCCTCCCTGTGCCGCTTAAATAACTCTCCAAAAGGTGTCCTGTCTATTATACTCATCCCTATTGCCTCCCACATGCAGAACCCGCCCTTCTGGCATCCAACTGCTCACTTTCAAGAGCCACTCAGAAACCTTTCTGTACATACTGACGGCCTGCTCATAAACCATCCATTGCAAGCACTACCTTACACCATCTCCTAGTTCCTATCTTATTTAATACCATAAAAGGAATGAATACCACTCTCCCACTCTATACTGCCTTTTCTTTAACACTAGGGAAATCACTTAAACTCTCTATGCCTCCATTTTTTTGTCTGTAAAATGGCGATCTTCTACATTTTCTATGGTTTCTGTATTTTGTGAACCAATTCATGTAACAGGTGCTTAAAACAAGACTTACCACTCAATAAATGCTCAGTAAGTCTGATCTAATACTGTTCTTCTTATAGTTGTTGAAATCTAATCTTCTCTCTCAGGCCCAATCCAAGTCTTAGCTGATCATATGTGAGATTAGCACTGTGACAGGTACCTTTATAACATGATTATTACATTTTTGCATCTTCTGATCATTTCCAAAGAAAGAAGATCACCTTAAGGAGCAATCAACGCTCCTGCCAACCCAGCTGTTGGAATCTTGGTGTATCAGAGGGTACAGAAAGTATTTGATTTTCCCATCCTGAGCTGATGCAATATGGGTGGCTTCCTTCATGTTTAAAAGATTACATTTTCTTCACTATTTCTCCTCACGCAAACCTTGTTTCTTTTTAATACTATTTTATGTTTACCACATTGATTCCTTGCATGAGTGTTTTTTTCTGGAATGACCTGCCACAGATTTCCATTTAGTTGTAAAAATCAAAGTCAGATGACATTCCCCCCCGCCTCCCCGGCCTATCAGGAACAACACTTCACTTTTGTGCTTTACCTATAAATTGCAAATAAATTGCACATGTTTAATTGATTATGTTGTCAGTATTTATGCAGTATTTATTTGCATGTTTGTTTTCTCAGACAAAATTTGGTAGCTCATTCTTTAGTCATTCCCATTTCCACAGTGCACAGTGCATGAGCTCCCATATAATAAATGCTCAATAAATGCTTATTAAATTAAACTGGGTTTTCAAGAATAGATTTTATTAACGATAAAGTTGTTAATGTGCAAGCCCTTTCATTAAAATTCAATTCAACAAGTATTGACAAGGATATGGAGAAAAGGGAACCCTCATGCAATGTTGGTGGGAATGCAGATTGGTGCAGCCACTGTAGAAAGCACTATGGAGTTACCTCAAAACAAACAAACAAATTAAAAAAAAAAACCCAAAACAAAAAAAACGGAACTGCCTTATTGCCCAACAATTCCACTTCTAGGAATATACTGGAAGAAACCTAAAACACCAATTTGAAAGAATATATGTACCCCTATGTTTATTGCAGTATTATTTACAATAGCCAAGCTATGGAAGCAACCCAAGTGCCCATTGCTAGGTGAGTGGGTTAAAAAAGTGGTGATATATTTACACAGTGGAATACTACTCAGCCATAAAAAAGCAAAAAATCTTACCCTTTGTGACAGCAAGACTGGACCCAGAGAGTATTATGCTGAGTAAAATAAGCCAGTCAAGGAAAGACAAGTACTATATGTGGAATCTAATGAACAAAATAAATTAATAAACAAAATAGAAACAGACTCATAGATACAGAGAACAGACTAAAAGCTGTCAGAGGGGAGGATGGTAGTGGACTGGGTGAAAAAGAAGAACTCATGAAAAAAACAATAAACTCAATTATAAAAGTTAAATTAAAGAGAAGAATTGTTGAAAAGTCTACTAGGTAATTTTAATACTATGGTTACCTGTTTTCATAAATGCAAAATTATCTCAGATGGGTGGAGCTATTTTCAGATTCAGAAATGAAGAATAAATAATTCATGTACTAAAAGGGGTAAGGGATGTGTGAATCTGATGATTTTGAAGGTCTCTCAAGAGCTTACATCCTATTAGTGGATATTAAGAGAGTCATAAATAAGCATAATAAACCCAAAGCTTAATAAGATAACAGATAATAGTAAATACATAAAAAAGAAAGACAATGTACTATTGGTGTTCAGAGGACATTTGCTTGGAGGAAAGACTAAGGGGCAGTTTGCCATGTGTTTGTGAAGGGAATTTTTGATGCTGATAATCCAATAGCCAACCTGATGACCTGGTACTTCAGAAAGGGCAGTGGTCCAGATTGATTGCCAGAAGAACTTATGCAGAGCTTTTCAATCACACAATTGAAAGCTGCTGGTCACCATCACAGTGTCATTGTTTCATGAACCAAAATCGAGATTGTGTCTGATAAGTCTTAACCTTCTACTGGGAACACTGGGACAGGACAATTTCAAACAACACAAGTTGTAATCCATATGGTGCTTTCTCTTCCTCTTCCATTAGTTTTTGTTTTGAACTTGTTTAACATTTAACTCAGTAGTTATGTGGTGCCCAACAATTGCTGCCTGAATTTAAAAAAAAAAAAAAAAAGAACATACAAATGTTATCACCATGGTTTTTGTAAATAACTAGTGGCCTGGTACATGAAATTTGTGCACAGAGTGGAGGGAGGTTCCCTCAGCCCAGCCTGTACCCTCTCCAATCAGGGATCCCTTGGGCCATGTGGAATCAGAACTAAACTGGCAGTCGGACATCCCTCTCACAATCTGGGACCGCTGGATCCTAACCGCTCACCTGCCTGTCTGCCTGATCACCCCTAACCTCTCTGCCTGCCTGACTGATCACCCCTAGCTGCATTCTCCTGCTGGCCTGATTTTGCCCCTAGCTGCCCTCCTCTGCTGGCCAATTTGGTTCTGATTGATCAGTTTCTATGCCAGTCAGTGTCAAAAGCTCTGCCTCCTTGGCAGCCATTGGTTCCTCACAGTTCACACAGATTTGGTTCTGATTTGTCGGTTTCTATGCCAGTTACCGTCAAAAGCTCTACCTCCTAGGTAGCCATTTGCTTTTCACAGTTCATCCATATTTGGTTCTGATTGGTTGATTTCTATGCCAGTCAGTGTCTCTGGGCCTATCTCCAGGCCTGATCAGAGAGGTGGAGCTGATCAGCAGCCCCCACAGAAGCCTGGAGAGAAATAAGCACAGCTGCTGGTGAAGCCCAGAGAGAAAGAGAGAGGCAACTGCTGATTAACAGCTTCCACAGAGGCTGTGGATCAGACCCTGACTCTCTCCAGGTCTGATTCACAGCCCCCTTGGCAGTCAGTGTTGGGTCGCTGCGCCTGCACTGGTGGCAGTCAGTGCTGAGTCGCCACAGCAACCCAGCACTGACCGCAGGACTGACTTCCCGGTGTTCAGTCAAGCCTTTGGTTGGTCTTTATGGACCCTGGGTTTTTATATATCAGGACTAGAGGCCTGAGGCATGAAATTCATGCAAGGAGCTTGGCCCTCACCGCTGCCTCAGCTACCTTGGTCCCCACCATCACAACTTTGCCCAGAAGGAAGTCCAGTCTAATTAGCATATTATGCCTTTATTATTATAGATAAGAATTTGAAGAGGGTATATGTTTAATTTATTCATTCCTGAATTGTTTATTGAGTTCCTACTAAGTTTTGTGGCCATGAAGTTAGTGACTTGGAAGCTACCTTAGATTTTTTTCTTCTTTTCTTCTCCTGAAAACCAAAGTGTTACAAAGTCACATCAGTTCTATTCAATCAATGTATGCCTCGTTACCTTTATTCCCACAATTCTAAGTCAGGTGCTTATTTTATGGCTGAGTGAGTTCAATTGTACCTAAATGGTCTACCTAATTTGACTCTTACTCTACAGCTAAACCACCCACCATATAACTGCCAGAGAGATCTCCATCTCATGTAAATCTAATCATGTCATTCTCCTGTACACAACTCTTCATTGGTTCTTCATGTTGCCCTTCCTTTTGTCAGTGTGTCTGGCATTTTTATCCTAGTGCTCTTCTCAGCACTGATATACTTTGTGTGTTGATTTTGTTTTGTTTGGGTATTCTATAGAGCAGAAAGTTATGTTTTTATCATTTGTACTCTCACATCTTTGACAATTTTAATAGACTTTCTTTTTCAGAATGATTTAAGTTCACAGCAAAATGGAACAGAAGGTACAGAGATTTCCCATATATCATCTTCCCCAAACATGCATAGCTTCCCCCCTCATCAACATCCTCCACTATAGTGGTGCATTTGTTGTTGTTGATGAGCCAAAGATTCATCCAAAGATTCCTGACATTTTAGTTTATTATTTTCTTTTCAATATATTTCTGGGTTATTTTTTAGAAAGATTATTCCCATTTTCCATTAAGTATATGCTTTAATTTTAAGAATCCTAATTTAGCTTTTTCTGGCCAGTATATGCAGTACTGGGAATAAAGTGTTGTGTAGACACATGCTGTTCTTGACCTTGGGTACTCGTGCTAGTTCCTGATCACAAACACTAGCCTCTGTCAGAATTAGGATAGTGAATAACTGGTGATAATTACAAAAGGTTCAATAAATATGGTTGATTTCACCTGTTCTTTATCTTCTCTATTTTTTGACTTACGTGTTTGGAAATGTCTAATGAATCCCATAAATTACTAACTTTGCCAAGTGCACACCACACCTCTTTGGGCTGGACTAACCTCTCTAGTTGGATCTGACCCTTTAAGATATAAAGTCTCTGTGTTGGTCATAACCTCTGTCCTTGCTTGCCCTGATCACATTTGCTTTATTGTCCCATACTTCTTGATCACTTCCCAATCATTCATGTTTCTGACTTCTTAATTAGAGATTTATACCTATGCTTGGGGAAAGCTCAGCCCTGATGCTCTCTCCCTCCATTTTTTTAAATGGGTTTACTTTCTGCAAACTAATTCACATAATTTTCCTTGGGCAAATAGTTCACCAATTTGGCATAGTCCTTGGAATTCTAAGTATGAATCTATGTGTATCCTTGCCTGCTGTGGTTAATTCTGGACTTATTTGCTGATCCCAAACGCTCACTGTGCCTTCCAGACCTTTCCACCACTTCAGTTCTATAGGCAATGTAATGTATTTGAAATATGGAGGACAAGCATTTTACCCTTTTCCCTGCCCTTTCTGTTATTAATAATTGCTGTGACTTTTCGAAGTCTCACCCTTCTCCCTCCACCCGCCTCTCCCTGGATGTGTCCTGTCTCCTGTCTAATTAATGACCATAGTTTACAGACAGTGCAGCTGTCTACACATATGGTTCATTACCCTTAAGACAGAAAACGATGTAAGAGTTGAAGGTTTCTTTCTCAGGGTTCTTTGGGCAACTATGAAGGATGAAATCATTAACGTGACTTTTAACTAAAACAGGGCCTTTTGGTATTGCATCATCTTGTTATACCTCTAGGGCACACACTAGAGGCCTGAGAGCCTTTAAATCAGAGTTTATCAACTCTTGTTTATAGCCAAATTTGCTTGGCGCCAAAGAAAACTGAAAAATAATAATAAAACACTTTATATTGTATCTGAGTTTTCTAAATGTCTTTCTTTGGGGTGAACTACCAACAATAAAAGGAATTAATTACAAAAGAGGACTCAGTATTTTCCTAGAAAGACAACTGGCTATCACTTTATCATCTGACATGTTTCAGAGTGGGGGGATGTTAATAAGCTAAGAGAAAGTTCTTTGGTGCTTCAACGGATTGCCTTTATTCAGTCATGGGACACATATCTGTTCATACTGTTTGCCAAAGAGTGTCCTAGGTGCCGGGCCTAGTAATAAAAACTCTTCACCCTCTAAGAAATGAAGGGATTGCTTTACTCTTTTGGTACTAACAGATCAGACTGATTTGCAAGCTTCCTAGTTCAGCTTCTCCCATCTCATCAGGAGTCTGGTAACTGAATACTGTG
>PVJC01013529.1:0-37831 GCA_004026665.1 Murina feae | reverse complement strand
TATGACTAAAAATGCCTCAAAGCCATTTTCATTTAATTAGGAAAAGACCGTGTGTCTCAGAGGTTGGTAATGGGGTGAAGCTGTGACCTCGCACCCGTTCCCAAGACTCACAGGCTGCCGTAGGCAGCACAAGATTGAGGGCTGGGTCCTCAGCTGCCTGATGTGGTCACTCAGGCCTGGGCACTTGGGTTCTGTCAGGAGGCTACCCCCATGCGCTTGTTTCCTGACAATCCCTGCAAGTTAAAAGCACACACACTTGCATTTTAAAATTAAAAACCTACTTTTAAAAAGATAATCCCAAAGTATGTGTCTGATATACATCAATAGATCCCACTTAGTGGGGTGATCCCCGTGCTGGCAGGAATGAGCTACTTATATAATCAGCCGATGTGCTCTCGCCACTGGCATTTAAAGCCCTTCGCACGGTGGTGAATGTTGTCTTTCATCTCGTTACTCACGGTCGCTGGAGGTGAGGAAGCATCTGAAATTATTGATTCAGGCAGAAAATTGGTGTAGCTTTTCCTCTGAGCCCAATAGGCACTGACGACCGCTTCCCTCCGAAGGAATAAATAAACGACCGCGTCGGCCAGGCGCATCCCTTCGCTGATGAAACATCATACAGCCCTGCCACGAAAGGCTCAGAGTAACGTCTAAATATTCTATTTTCATTAAAAAATCACCACCTCCGAAATTTATATTCACTCACTATGAGCTTCATAACTCCTAGCTGCCAGCCCCTTTTAACTTTAAATGTCAAATGCATTTGTAAGGTAAATGTATCCAAAGATAAATTTCTCCAATAACTTAGGGAATAAAATGTCTATGTGGTTGGTAGTTATAAAGAAAAACCACAGTCTCCTCATGTTTTAGGCGGCCTCGCCTGAATGCTAGGTTTCCTGTTTGCGACGACTATCTCATTGTGCAGCTCTATGTGCACAAACCTCCTATTCCTCCCCAAGTCAGTCCCCATGGGTGGGGAGCCGCCACCTCCGCCTGGAGCACCCGTGTTAGAGGCAGGGTCCATTAAGAACTGGGATGGCGACCAACTCAAGGTGTCGTGGCGCCAATTTCCCAATGACCAATTCCCACTGCATTCCAAGAAGCAGAATAAAAAACGTGAAGACGGGAGGAAGGTAACCCGGTCACATGGCAGTGTGATTATTTAGGGAGAACGTGTGCACGACTGCAGACTGGCCTTTCCCCCCCAGTTGTGAATAATCATTACCACATACAAGCTGTTCGTGTTGCATCTGCATGTGACCCGTGAGCCTGTGTGTGTGACTGTGTGTGTGTTTGATGGGGGCACGGGGAGGGGGTGATGGATGAGATTCGGGCACATTAGTTTAACTAAAAATTGTATTTATTTCTATTTCTATTGTACTAACAGACTGGCTGAGCTACCAACTGTTTTTGAAAGGGATTCAAGAATGCATTGTTTCAAATACAAGTGTATGCAACTGAGCAAGGATTAAACAGCTGTCCCCCTCCACCCACTCAACAGGTACCTACTTCAAAGCGAACTTCAAAGAGAAATGCGCATGTATTATAATTCTGGGTCTCGCCTTCACTACTTACTGTATCGGTAGTTAATTTGTGCGACCCCTACTATTTATTAGATAGGTAGTTAATTTGTTTTGCATCTCTACATTAATGAATACTTATTTAAAACTTCATGGTGCCCTAACTGGTTTGGCTCGGTAGATAGAGCGAGCATCAGCCTGCGGACTGAAAGGTCCCGGGTTCGATTCCGGTCAAGGGCATGTACCTTGGTTGTGGGCACATCCCCAGTAGGGGGTGTGCAGGAGGCAGCTGATCGATGTTTCTCTCTCATCGATGTTTCTAACTCTCTATCCTTTCCCCTTCCTCTCTGTAAAAAATCAATAAAAAATATTTAAAAAACAAAATAAATAAAAAACCAAAACTTCGTGCTGATAATGTGTACATATCTTTGGTTAAAAAAAAAACACCAAATTTTTCATTAAAACAAAAACTTTCAGGAAACACCACAAACCTATTTTGCAGAAACTGATGAGCTGAATCTATAATTTTTCTCAAAGGGTGAGGAAACCAGAATAGCCAGCACGATTTTGAAAAAGAAAAAAAGTTTTAGATCTCACACTAGTTTATTTCAAGATTATTACAATGCTATCAATCAAGATAGGGTAACATTGGTGAAAGGATAAATATGTAAGTCAATAGAATGAAATATAAATGTTAGGAATACCTCTAACAATGATCAATAGACTTTCCTAAATAATGAACTTTATTTCATGTGAGTTTTAAGTTTACAGAAAAATTGACCAGGTAGCAAACAGAATCCCAATATGCTCTCTACCCCCGCCAACCTAGCATGATGTTATTATTGATAATAGTGAAGTAAAATGGAACATTCGCTACATCTGACAAGCCAACACTGATACCTTAATGTTAACGAAAGTTCATGGTTTACATAAA
The DNA here is from genome assembly GCA_004026665.1 of Murina feae. NCBI lineage: Eukaryota > Metazoa > Chordata > Mammalia > Chiroptera > Vespertilionidae > Murina > Murina feae. The sequence goes on along the minus strand of PVJC01013529.1, from coordinate 35,377 downwards.
GGCTCACTCTAACATCTTGCGATGAGGCCAGTATTACCTTAAAACAGCAGACAAAAAGAACAGAAGCTGTGAATCCTGCAACTCCAGAACAATATTCCTTAGGAATAAAGGAACAAAAAAACAACGCTATCCAAAAAAAAATAAACCCACAAAAAACTACAACTTCAGACCCAGCCGTGTGGGCACCATCTACGAAAATTATACCCCATGACCATATGAGTTGCAAGTGAGGATTAAAAGATTCCTTCAGTCTAAGAAAATCAAAGTCATACAGCACAGTAACAGAATGGGGAAAAAAACAGCAACAAATGATCATCTCAATCAATGCTAAAAAAGAGCATCTGACAAAATCTGACACCTATTTCATGGTGAAAATACACTGAAATTAAGCAAACTAAAAACAAAACAAAACTTCTCGATCTGGCAAAAATATCTTTGAAAACTCATCATCAGCATTATACTTAAGGGGAAAGACAGAAAGAGTTCCACCTAAGATCCAGAACCAAACTGCTGCCACTTCTTCTCAACATTGTGCCAAAGGTTTGAGACAGGGAAATTACACAGGAAAATAAATAAAAGGCAGAAGAAAGTAAAACTTTCTATTCACCCACATGAACTTGTATATAGAAAATCCTAAGTAATCCGTGGGAAAACTAGATAATAAATTAATTCAACAAGGCTGTGAGTTACAAGATTAATATGTAAAAACCAATGTATTTTACATTATCAATGAATAATCCAAAATTAAATTACTAAAATAGTCCTATTTCCCTAACCAGTTTGGCTCAGTGGATAGAGCATCGGCTGTGGACTAAAAGGTCTCAGGTTCGATTCCGGTTAAGGGCATGTACCTTGGTTGCGGGCACATCCCCAGTAGGAGGTGTGCAGGAGGCAGCTGATCGATGTTTCTCTGCCATCGATGTTTCTAACTCTCTATCCTTCTCTCTTCCTCTCTGTAAAAAATCAATACAATATATTTTTTTAAAAATTATTTAAAACAGTCCTATTTACAATAGCATAAAAAATAAAACCTTCAGAAATAAATTTAATAAAGAAAATGCAAGATGTATACACTTAAATCTATAAAAAATATATATTGTTGTAAGAAATTAAGAAGACCCAAATAAGTGGAAAGACATCCTGTGTTCGTGGCCTGGAAGACTTAGTTTTGCCAAGATCTCAATACTCCCCATATTTATCTACAGATCCAACATTCAGGCCTCCCTTTCTTTACTCACATTGACAAACATTTCCTAACATTCGTATGAAATGGCTGGGGCACTGCAGACCAAACAAACTTTAAAAAGAGCAAAGCTGTATGAACCACATTTGCTTATTTTAAAGCTTAACTGTAAGTACAGAGTAATCAAGAGTATGTGGTGGTTTTCTATGGGTGAGCATATAGATAACGAGCTGTCACTGACACTTGTGGTCAAAGGACTTTTAACAGCCATGTGCAGACAATCCAAAGGAAAGCACAGGCTTTTCCAGGAGAGATGCTATGCCAACTGGATCTTCGTGTACAAAAAGAATGAACGTGGGTCCCTCCCAAACAACATACACAAAAAAATACCACGAACAGATCAAAGACACAAAGGCAAGCTCTAAAATCACACAGTTCGTAGAAAAAGGCATAAGTGTAAGTTTTTGTGACCTTGAGTTAGGTCGTGGTTACATAGATCTACAACCAACAGAACAACAAAAAATAGATAAATTGCATGTGTGGGCTTTGTGTCTGTGCATTTATTTTTTAAACAATATATTTTTATTGATTTCAGAGAAAGGAAGGGAGAATGAGAGAGAGAGAGAAAAAACCATCAATGATGAGAGAGAATCATTGACTGGCTGCCTCCTGCATGGCCCCTTACTGGGGACCAAGCTCGCAACCTGGGCATGTGCCCCGACCGTGACCTCCTGGTTCACAGGCCGAAGCTCAACCACTGAGCCATGTGGGTCAGGCCTGTGCATTTGTTTCCTGCCAATCACAACTCAATGAAGCAGGTAAATTCATTCTATGAGATGACTAGAGAACTAACCTAAATGAAAAATGATGATATACTAATTTTCAAAAGCAGTTCCTATGTAGTGTAAAGTTAGGAAGACTAGAATCCAGTAGAGATAACCAGAAAAGGAATTTAAGGGGAGGAGTCTTGAAAGAAGACCTAAGGCAAATGGGAGATAGGATTATATCCAAGTGTGGGTGGGAAGGACACAATTTTCAGAGGATAATAGAACATGTTTTCCTGGAATTTCTCTATTACCTAAAAAGGAGAAGTGCAGCGGCCCACATGTTTAGTAGATACTCATCATCCGCAGTAGACAGAATAAAGGTAGTGTTGTAATTTCTAAAGAACCTTGTTCGACTGAGTGAAACTCAATGTTTAAGAGCAAGGTTTCTGAAGTTTAGAAACTTGGTTTTAAATCGTTGCACTAAATCCCCTAGCTCTGTGGTTTGGGGCAAATTATTTGAACTCTCTAAGCCACAGGATTTTTTATTTGTAATATGGGATACATGGCAATACGTACTTTTGAGACTTGTGGTGAAGTCTTGGTGACATGAAATACATAATCCACCTAGCAATGGGCAAATAAAAAGAGGGGTGAGTGGTCACATATTTTTAATGAAGATTTGACATAGTGTTATTTGGGAAAATGCTTACTAGGGCAGCCTATGAAGTAATAGGATGAAGCTGTACTTTTAAAAACACTGCTTCACAAGACTTTGCTATGCTAGGAAGTGATAAATGGAACAGTGGAGAAAAGAAGGTAAATAATTTCTCCATCGAGTACAGTTTATATCAATGAAAAGGTGAATTTTACTAAAAACAACAACATCTCTTGTGGCATCTCCAAACTGCCTTTGTGTTCAGGGGAACAACAGATGCTTCCTTAAGAATGACACACAGACATGTTCAACAGAGTCCCCTGAGCATCAGCCCAGTGTCACAGTAATAAAGAATTTCAAACTGCTGTGAAAAATAAGAAAAATGGAGATGTCTGAACACTAGACGCACCAGGTTTTGCTTAAAGGGGACTAGATTAGCACAAAGCATCAGACACAGGGCTGCTAGGTTAAAAAAAATACATATTTTGCTTAAGAATAGGTAAAAATCCTTAATAGGAAAAAAATCGCAAAATGGAAACTGATCATGCTTGAAAAAGAGCAACAAATAATGCAAACGAAGCAATGCTGGCTTCTGATGCTTTCTTGATGGGAAAGCTGTTCAGATGCGCAGAGGGCTCAACGTCTTAGAAGTAAGAGGGATGGTCATTGCGTCAACTGACTGCAGCTCCAGTGACATCTAGGGCCACACAGAGCTGTTCTCTGCCGTAAATTACGGGGACATGGTTATTCTCATAGAACTTGTGTTTTTTATGACTAGTTTCACGTTGCCTCTCGAAAACAGATTGTTGACTATCTTTCCTCACCAGGCCAACTCCACAAAACCACAAATTCTCAAAGAAAAAGCAGAAGAGTAAACTGAGTTTGAATTTGTAACGACATGCATATCAAGCTTCGCGGGAGGCAGACACCACAGAAGCCACCTGCAGTCTCTGCTCCACCAGCCTGAGGCAGAGATTCCCCCACCCGCAGCCTGACTCCCTCACTCAGGTGAGTCACCCGGAAGGAGGCCCACAGTCCTTGCCATGAATTTCTGCATTATTTGCAAGGCACATCAGGCTTGAGGTTTTGTTTTTGTTTGTGGTGTTTTTTTTGAGAATGTACAGCTTTTAAATAATGGAAAATACATAGCTCATCCCAGTTAAGTGAACACCTATTGCACCCATTGACATTAGAGATAGGTATTAAACAGGGGAGCTCTGCCCTGGCCAGTGTTGCTCAGTGGATAGAGCGTTGGCCTGCAGACTGAAGGGTCCCGGGTTCGATTCGAATCAAGGGCACGTTCCTCAGTTGCACCCTCCCAGCCCTGGTCAGGGGCACGTGGGAGGCAACCAATCGACGTGTGTCTCTCTCACATCAGGATTTCTCTCTGTCTCTCCCTCTCCCTTCCACTCTCTCTAAAAATCGATGGGAAAAATATTCTTGAGTGAGGATTAACAAAAACAAACAAAACAAACACAGAGGAGCTCTTCCTAGACGCCAGAGCAGCGACGGCAGGGACCTCTGCCGCGGACCCGACCCCATCGGCCTCTGGAAATCCCTGCTGCCTTGGCTTTCTTTCTTACCATTGTTTTCCTCCTGTGAGTTACCCTCTCCCCCTGCAAGGGAGATGGTGTATCCTCCAGTGCTTGCTCTGCTGTTGGATTTCCGTGGCCTTCACCACCCGACACATGAGCTCACACCCTCGTGACTATGTTATTCACTTGGGCCCGAGATGCTGACGCTAACAGTTCCATTCACCTTTACTTGTCGCCAAGTCCCCCTTTACTGACTATCGAGCCCCCCGCTGGAACGTGGCTGGTTTTATCCGTGTTTTACAGTGATTGCAGCATGTTGTACTTCAAGGGGAATCTCTACGTGTGAAAGGTCATTCTCCATCTAGCCACCTCAGGGGTGTGGAGTCTTAAAAAGACCATGAAACACCATATGGCATGTTCACAAGTTCTTTCCTTGTGTAATGCTTTGTTGTTGTTGTTTGTTGTTACGACCTTTTCATGCTTGACTCATTCTTATCATTCAGGTCTATCGTGAACAAATACGCAAACCTCAAAGGGGATATTTTAGCGTTGCTCCTCCTCCTTCCATTTAACCACTTTATAGCACATATCATTATTGGAAGCCATCTGGTATATTTACTTCTTACCAGCAATTATGGAGGTATAACTGACATAAAATAAGCTTCATATCGTTAAAGTCTAACTGTTGACACAAGTGTAGGCCTAAGGAGACGCCCAGACTTCTGCATGAAAACGTCGCTCTGAAGGGAAGGCGGTAACGGAGAGGGAGCATGGGGCGATATCCTTGCACGGGCAACACTCCGGCCTCATCTCCACGTTGAGCCTATAGGCACCTTCGCAGACGTTCGTTGATCTCTCGGTGACGATCTGTGCACTTTTTCCTAAAGTACGTTACATTTCACTCACAACGCAGCTCTGACTGGTATCAAATCGACTTGCTTCTCTTGAATTTTAGCATCTCTTATGAAGTTATTTTTTTTCTTTTAGGTTAATCCTCACCAGAGGATATTTTCCCATTGATTTTTAGAGAGTAGAAGGGAAGAGGAGAGAAAGAGACAGGGAAACATCCATGTGAGAGATATTGGTCGGTGGCCTCCCACAAGCAACCGAGGCACATGCCCTTAGACTACAGCCAAACCCGGGACCCTTCAGGCCGACACTCTAGCCACTGAGCCAAACAGCCTAGGGCTTGTGCAGCTCTTTTCTGCATAAAAATATAGTTTATTCACATCTCATGGGTCTGCATGTTGCACTAACTCGAGGGCTAGACTTTCACATGGACACAGACCCGCTGTTAATCCATCATAAAACTGCAAACCATATGGGAGGTTGACAGGAATGAGAAGATGTTATTTTTGCCTGATTTACAGTCTGAAGATTGCATGTGATTATAAGTCACATAAAAGTAATCTAAATTTCAGGCAGTTTTTCTTTCAAAGGCACACTAATTGGATCTCTAAAAAAGAACAAACATACTGCTTATATTTTCCTCGCAGAATTCCTTATGTCTTGTGAAGAAATAGCTTATGTTGAGCATCCGCAGAGTTCATAAACACCGCCTGAGTGTTTTCACACTGAGTAACTGTGTTACGTGGGGAAAGCAGCTCCTTTTCACCCTTAATTGTCTTTCGTGTGTGTCTCCCATCTGGCGAGCGGCTGCGCAGAACAAAACCGGGATGTGGATGCTCCTGCACTTGGTGGAAACCGCGTGGTAAATCGGTCACAATCTTTCTATTTATTTTTTACTTTTTTTTATTGATTTCAGAGAGGAAGGGAGAGAGGGAAAGAAACATCAATGATAAGAATCACTGATCAGCTGCCTCTTGCACGCCCCCACCTGGGGATCGATCCCACCACCCAGCACGTGCCCTTGACCAGAATGGAACCCGGGACCTTTCAGTCCGCAGGCTGACACTCTATCCAGTGAGCCAGACTGGTCAGGGCACAACCCTAAAGGTGTTTGAAGAGGTGAGGGTGGCTCCGACATGGCTCCTGAGTGGCTGCCTGTGGGGAAGCATGGGACTTGGCTGGAAAGTCTGTGAGGAGGATTCTCCAAAAGGTCAGGGCCTCTGGGGGAACCTTGCTGAAGGCCACAGCCCCTGCCTTGACTTTTATAAACAAGTCCGAGCCCCCGGGGGGTTTTGCTGGAATCTCTCTGTTTAGTCTTTAGATCCAACCTTGCAGAAGCAGGTGCGTCCTCAAGGACGCTCACCCTGCGGAGATACCTCACAGTTAATTTTAGTTCAAGCCGGTAGGACAGTAACAGCCAGAGGAGGCAGGCGAACAGGGCTACTTGAGGCGCTAAGCAAGGAGTGCCTCAGCCTCTCCTTCACAGAGACGTGTGTCAGAGTGAGCATTCAGGTCGCTCGGGGTCTGGGGTCAGCCCGGCAGCCACCACAGTCACCTTCGGACTAAGTCGAGTTGATTGGTTGCTGACCACACAAGGGACTGAGCCCCCTTGACCAGCTTAGGAGTTCCTTGGCACAGGAGGGTCAAGGGCAGGATATTTATAAGATATGGGGGTACAATTAAAGGGAGACCCTTCGGTGAGATGTTCTATTTGAAATTGGGTCAAACCTGTGGAGTCATTGATGAGTAGGCGACTGAGTGAGCCCCTGGGAGCAGCCTATGGCTGTGAGAAGTGAGCCATATGCCCCAGAGAACTACATATTCTACGGTTTGGGTATCTGGATGTTCATGAACTGTCTGGAATAAACTTATCTAAAATTTGTCTTCCTGGGTAAGAATTTCCTAGGGAAAAATGTTATTGCAGAGTGTTGAATAGTACAGTCATATTCATGCCGGCACTAAGCATTTCCTCCGCTGGGGTTTTAGAGAAACTGACCTGAGAAACAGCTTGACCCATTATTAGAGCACTTAAGCCTACCACTAGCAATAGGCATATGCTTCCTAGAAATACTGCACATTTGCCATATAAAGCGGTAACTTAGTTGATAAGGTGAACATTTGAATAACTTAATAGTAAAAGTAAAGGAACAGTAGCAAGTGAATAATGGAAGAACACAAAAACCATTAGAAAAACCCACCAAAATGTTATGTGCAATGATTTTTTATCATTTTCTCTTTCCAACATTTTAAAATTTTTATTTTTTAAATTTCTTTTTAATATATATTTTATGGATTTCAGAGAGGAGAGAGGGGGAGAGAGAGAGACATCAACGATGAGAGAATTATTGATCAGCTGCCTCTTGCATGCCCCACACTGGGGTTCGAGCCTGCAATCTGGGCCTGTGCCCTGACTTGGAATAGAACCGTGACCTCCTGGTTCATAGGTTGAGGCTCAACATCTGTGCCATGCTGGCCGGGCTCTTCCAATGTTTTAGAAATTTTATGATATTAATTTTAGATGCAGATCTTATCTTCAGAAGGTCATTTCCCAAATTTACTATTGTCTATGTATTACTCTAGTTCAGTGCTTTTCAAACTCTTTCAACTCATGGAACACATAATTTCCAAAATTCTGTAGCACACCAAAAAGTATATTTAAATTTTTGCCGATCTGACAAAAAAATAGGTATATTTTCATTCGTCCACACTGGACAGCTGTTGCTGCATTGGTTGTTGTCACCATTTTATTTAACAACCTCAAGGAAAAGAGGTCAGTGCCCTGACTAGGCAGGTACCACACGTTTTAAAAACCCTTGTGGCTCCCACAGTGACTTCCATGGCGCACTGGTGGAAAATGGCTACTCTGGTTTATAACCTTTAGAGTTATAATTTTCTCACACTTGTTTTACTTAAGGTCGCAATGGATCATACAAATGGTTATATTTTTAAATTACTCTCAATCTGGAAAGTACACTTTCTACTTTCGTCATCAAAAACAGTGATGCCAAACTTGTCAAAATGTTACTATGTAGACATATCTCCATATTAAGTATTTGCTTATTCAATAAATAATAATGTGGCCCTAACTGGTTTGGCTCAGTGGATAGAGCATCGGCCTGCAGATTCAAGGGTCCCAGGTTCGAATCCCGTCAAGGGCATGTACCTTGGTGGCGGGCACATCCCCAGTAGGGAGTGTGCAGGAGGCGGCTGATCGATGTCTCTCTCTCATCGATGTTTCTAACTCTCTATCCCTCTCTCTTCCTCTCTGTAAAAAATCAATAAAATATATTTTTTTAAAAATAAATAATAATGTGGATAAAATGTGAGGTTATCAATCAGTGTTTATGAGATGAATGTAAATTTCCAATTATAGTTTAAGCAGTGAAAATATATTTATTAAAGTGAAAATACTTAAAGGCATTATTGACAGCAATCTTTTTTCCCCTTCTCTCTGAAAGCAAAAAATACAAACATATATTTTAAAAGTCAGCCATGTAAACAATAAACGGGGGTGATCGACTTGAGTAGACTATCATGCTGTAGGTGCAGCCCAGCTTCTTCTTGCCGGTGACATTAAACTGTAAGAGAACGGAGATGAGCTATAAAGGGGGGAAAAATCAAACATAAAGGAGCCAGAAAATGCTTAGTTTGAAGATTTCATATTTCCAGACGGCAAGTGAGCCTAACAGGAGGAACAGCTCTCGAGGGGCCGCCAAGAGGAAGCTGAGGGTGAGGGTAGCTAACCAGTGTGCGCTTTAGCCTGAGAAAGGGAAGGAGCAGACACGAGCATAGGGACACCTGCAGGAATCGTGACCTTTCAAAGGCCCAAGGGAAGTCCAAAGGCCTCAGTGAAAGGCACAAATGGGCCCCTCAGGACAAAAGAGAAGGATTGGCGGGTGCAGGAGGCAGGAGCCAGGTCAGCGGTCCCCACGCCTGCTCACACGCAGAGCTCCGTGTCAGAGTCACGGTGAGCCACACGCGAATGCCACACGCAATACTTGCCTGCTCACTCGGGGCCCTCCCCTGCTCTCCTTTAGATCATCAGGTAAAAAAATGAAAACAGCAGCACAACAATAGCTGGCGGGTGTGAATGAATCAAAATCTTACTTTTTTTTTGTCAGATCAACAAAAAAATACCTATTATTTGGTGTGCCACAGAGTTTTAGTGATTTGTTTATGTGTGCTGTGAGCCAGAAGAGGTTGAAAACTGCTGACCCAGGGATTTTAGAAATATTGCTTCAAAGGCTGCACTGACATTTAAGTGCCTCAGATCCTGTGAGGTGAGGCCTGAATATTCTTACACTGCTCCTTCTAATGACTCTAAAAATTCACACTACAAATAGCTGTTCTAGAAGTCACGCCTACAAAAACTAAGAATCATATTTCATCAACTATCTCTCTAAAATACTGGATGAAACTATTAAATACACCAAATGTTGAAGAAAACCAAGAAGTGCCCTAAAAGATACAAACTTTGTATAATTATCTTTGACACACAGAATAGTAACATTGATATTAAAAGTAAAAATATTGTATAAGAGCCCTGACCGGTTTGGCTCAATGAATAGAGCGTCGGCTTGCAGACTGAAGGGTCCCAGGTTCAATTCCAGTCAAGGGCATGTACCTTGGTTGCGGGCACATCCCCATTGTGGGGTATGCAGGAGGCAGCTGATCAATGTTTCTCTCTCATCAATGTTTCTAGCTCTCTATCTCTCTCCCTTCCTTTCTGTAAAAAAATCAATAAAATATATTTAAAAAATATTGTATAAGAAACAAAGAAAGTCTCAATAAATCCCACAGGATTATTAAATGGTTATAAGAAATCAAACTCATAAACAGAGAGATAATAGCATCTATGTTAATGTGTAAATATGTTAAAGTCATATTTTTAAATAATTCATGGCTTATACAGGAAAACATGGGAAAGTACAAAAGATTTAAGAAAAATTGTATTAAAAGTAATACATTTTACATTTATGGACTGAATCCAAAGTGTTCATTGAGGGATATTGAAGGAGAGACAGAGAGAGAGGGAGAGGGAGAGATTGATTTTAATGCTTTCAGCAGGAAAAAATATCGTATTTTTTCATGTATAAGATGCCTCCCACTTTTCCAACCGAAAATTAAAAAATCAATATTTTAAAAATGTTACTGGTTTTCCTAAGGCCTTCATCTTTTTTGGCATCTTCAGGAGCTGTTCTTCCTGTATTTATCTTTTTATTTTTTGTCATCTTTATGGGCTCAGACCCCTCCAGTCCCTGCTGCATATGCACACTCTCCACCTCCACCTCCAATCCCGGCATCAGCTGGCGTTCAGTGATGATAAGGCTGTGATTGGAGGAAGCCTGTTTGACAAGGTGTGGGCGGCAGCTCCCTCCTTGGCTGACTTCCACATATATGACACTCCTTGGATTTGCAGTCTAATGATTTTAGGAAAAAAAATAGTGTCTTATACACAGAAAAATACGGTAATGTAAATCAAGGCTGTAACAGATTATATTTAAAACAACAACAACACACAAAACAAAAAAAACAGAAAGTGGTCAGGTGACAGCCAGAGCTTGTGACTGTTGTCTAAGGTGTGAGTGTGTGTTATCTGAAGTGTAAGGGGGGCGGGGGAGACGTCTTGTGGGGCTGAGCTTTGACCTGTGGAATCTGATGCTGTTCCCAGTGGCTGGTGTCAGAACTCAGGGCCCTCGACCAGCACTGAAGAGCTGCTTAATGGTGCAGAGGAAAAACTACACATTGGGACTGGAATCAGAGTTGTTATATATCGAACTTAAGGCTTAGGTTTCCACAGAAGCCTATCATAGCCCTACATGGAATTTATAACCCTGCACGAATTATAATTTCTCCTTTATTTTTATCTCTTTCCATAACAATAGTAATTATAATAATAATTGAAACCGTAAATTAGGGTGCACTGTAAATCATCTTTCATTGCATCAACTCAAGAATACCTTTGAGGGGAATTTTACTGATTCCCTGAGTCATCTCTTCATTTATATCTCTGTTTATATTGGTTTGGGGTACCGGGATATACAACATCTATAAGAACACCAACGCTGCATAACTTTAATCATGCATATTTTGAAATGCCACTATGTGGCTTGTATGTATGTGTGTGTGTGTAGGGTGTGTATGAATGCCTGCACATGGCTCCATAGAACACAGTGGCCCTGGCCGGGTAGCTCAGTAGGTTGGAGTGTTATTCCAATATGCCAAGGTTGAGGGTTCACTCCCGTCAGGGAAGGATAAGAACATATAAGAAACAACCAATGATGCATGAATAAGTGGAACAACAAATCGATATTTCTCTCTCTAAATATCAATAAGTAATAAAGAATAGAATATAATGATTCTCGAGGCCAGAGAAGGCGATTTAAATCTAGCAGAGCGGTCGCGCGTTTTTTGATTGCGTTGTAACTTATGTGCTGTGGGTAATCTCTCTTAACAAACCTGGTTTGGAATCCAACTAACCTAAACATCCAGCATCTAAAAGAGCTTTATTGGTCGCCATGTTCCTCTCATGCGTGCCAGCGCGTGTCTTCCCTAGGGCTCCCTAAAGGGGTTTCGTCATAATATTCCTCTTGCGGTCAGCTCTGCGTAGAGTAGGGAAAATCAGAATTACAAAGACAAAACTTGCAAACTAAACGAGAACAACAGCTCTCCACAAGCACTTACTAGTGGCCAGGCTTGGTGCTGACCACTTAAAACTGCCACAACGAAAACAAAGGTTGTTTCCGTTCAGGTTTCATAGATGAGGACATTGAAGCTACAGAAAGGTTGAGAAACTTTCCACAGATCACCCCGTAGAGTGCAGAGCAAGCATGTCACACTCAACGGCTAACACGGACCAAATAAACAAGGCTTAAGTTTATGTGGGCCGCAAAGAAACGAAAACTTTAACTTTCATAGAAATACAGGTTTCTTTCAAAAAGTCTAGTATAAAGGAAAGAACAAGAGCCATGATAAAATTAGCATTTTCTTCCTGACACTTGGCATCTTTTCTCTGCCACTATCTTTCCTACTTCGGGGGAAATCCCTTTCACAGGGATGACTTTCAAAACTGGTCCAAGGCGAATGTCAGTAATTCTGCGTCTAACGGGAGACTCATTTCCTTTCCTAATTGTAAATAACTGCTCACACCGTTATGTTGGCTGGGCCACAAAAGTGTTCGCTGTGGGCCTGAAGAGGAGTGTGGCTTCTAACCCCAGCAATTTGCCTTCAGAACCTGCAAAACGGGTAGCTCATCATCCCATCGTTTTATGCTGTTCCCATAAGGCCATGCGGTTGCCCTCCTGTAACTGCAGGTATCGGAATCCAACCTGGACACCCTTTACCAACAGGGAGCACTTGCCAAAGGAGAAGGAGGCATTTTCACTGGGGTTTCAGTGGAGTGAGTGCCACACGTCCTCGCTGGTCTAATCATCTCCTCCTTGATCATTTATTTTTCTCATTGCAGTTTCACCAGAAGAGAATATATTTGATCTTGGGTAACGGACCATTTATCAATAGGATGTACCAATGACATAGCAGCGCATTTATGGGGATGTTAATTTTAATCCCACCTTTTTTTCAGGTAAATACATGCAACATCTGGTCTGCACTCTTGGTAAGCTTTTCATTTGTGAGTTAGTGAATCTGTCAAAAACATTTATGAATTCAGTGTTTGTTCATTTAATTGCTATATTTTACCCAATTTGTCATGATCTACTAGAGGAAGCAGAAAAATACTAGCTTCTAACCTATTTAGAGGACTTAGAAATGTTACTATGTGATTATAATGTAGTGTCATGAGAACCATAAAGAATAAACACAAATTGATGAGTAACTAAACATACCTGAAGGAGAATGAGATGTAGATCATGAATCTTTTGTCAAATAAATTGGCATGGATTTTCAATAAAACACTACACACCGACTCATTCTCCCACTACCTCCCACTTGACCAGGAGTTACATTGATAAAAGCAAAATACCGGACAGAAATAGGAGATGTTCAAGAACCGCTGGCTAACCAGTAAGAGTTTATAAAGATTGCACTTGTTATTAATTCTGACTTGTTTTCCTAAATCGCCTTTGAAGCTCAGCTAGCAAGGTAGTACATCAAACTTAATTCTTTGTCTATTCATGAAATCCGGGTGGAAAAGTGGACTGAGAAAGGAAATATCCTTTTTCAGGATTTGGATGACTTGGAAAAATATATGGATTTTTAAGCCCAATAGGAAAGGGCATTTTAAAGGAGCTGATGATTTTGGTTTCTTTACAGAACAAGATCATCAAGACACTGTTATTTTGTTCAAGCTAAATATTGATTTGGCAAAAGCCACATAAGGTAATGAGAGTAAGTTCTCTTTGAACTGATAACGTTCTGAGATTACGGTATTTTCTAAAATAACTGTCTAGAGTGATATCTGAAATCATTTGACGGAAAACATGTCCACGTCCCCCCCTTCCCAAGAGCACCCACTCCAAGGCCCCCCGCGGACGCCTGAACCCGCAGATGGAGCTGAGCCCTATACACACAGACACACTTTCCACTCCAGGGGGAAACCTGACACACGCCCTTTGGCGTCTCTGAGTCTCAGTGTCATCACTCTCGCACTTGGGCCATTACATTATTAAGCAAAATCTGGGCGACCTGAACACAAGTGCTGCAGAACCGTCACCATCCATGTGACACAGAGACTGGCCAACAGGAGGGTGGCTGGTGCTCGTGGATGAACACCAGGGTGGTTCACGCCCTGGGCGGGCTCCACAGGTCACCAAGCTGCGCAGACAGCAGGACATTTCAACGTGTGACGTGTTTCTTTCCAAAATGCCCTGTTTAATATTTTCAGACTGAAGTTGACTGTGGGATACGGAAACCATGGGAAGCAGAGCTGTGACACGGGGGGCGACCACTGTGCTCTGCAGTCCCCTACGTGGGCTCGTGCGGCCGACATCGAAGGCAGTGGCTTCTGGTTTTTTTGCATCATAACTGGGACTCTGTATTAGACAGGCCTTAGAAGCCTTTGTAAATAACTTCCCCATGAGATGCTGATCTACCTGGGAAGTTAAAAAATTTTAATGCAGTTTTTTTTAAAAAATGTAACTCCCCCTTTTCCTGGAACTACTAGATAGTACAATGAGATATTCTGAGAGAGAGAGAACCTCCTTCACACATCTTTACTGCAGGATATTGTTATAATTGTCCAGTTTGATTATTAGTTATTGTTGTTAATCTCTTACTGTGCCTAAATTTTAAATTAAACTTTATCCTAGGTGTGTATGTATAGAAAGAACATGGTACATATAGGGCTTAGAGCCCACTGGACATATCTCCCACAGGTAAGGGGGCTACTGCAGGTGAGTATTACTAAGGAATTACTGAATAATACTTATTTGAAGATGCATATAGTATAATATATCATGAGATATATTTTTAAAATATGACATCATTTTAGGAATATACATTTTGTAAATTATTTTACTGGGTAATTGATTTATCACATCTCTCAGAATAATAAGATCATTAATGATACTTTTTCAGTGTTTGTTATAAATATTTCTATGTACTTTGCAACTTCACTATCGTTTGCCATTGGAACTATCTATACGATGCTTAACCTAGAGATGTTTTTACTTTACCAAGTTAGTTCAACATTTTTTCAGTTTGGAGTATTTTTTTAATCCTTAAAAAGCAATGTGTTTTATAGTTAGTGATATTTTTACTAATAGTGTCTTCTACTTTCAAAATGTAGTTTAATTTGATAATTTATATTAAACTAGAGACCTGGTGCACAAAAATTTGTGCACTTGGGGTGGGGGGTGTTCCCTCAGCCCGGCCTGTGCCCTCTCGCAGTTTGGGATCCCTCGGGAGATGTTCTCCTGACACTTGGCACTTGTTCAGGCACTAGGCCTTCCTTTCCCGGCCGCCGGCACTGGATTTCCTCCGGCTCCCGGGAGGGACCCAGGCCTTTGGTCCAGCCGCAGCAGCGGGGCTTGGCTTTTCTGCTCTGGCTACACCCAGCCCCTTCTTTTTTTTTTTTTTTCCAGCTCCTCCAATGGAGCCCAGGGTGGACTGGAAGCCTGGGTTGCCCCTGGCGACCTAGGCCCCCAGCCTCTCCGTGAGCAGAGTACAGGGCTGGTGGAAGGTTGGCTTCCTCTGTCGCAGGAAGAAACCCAAACCTCTGGCTCGCTCCAGCTCCACGGCTGCCGCCATCTTCAGTCATCTTCAGTCTTCTCTCTGCACCTACATATGCAAATTAACTGCCATCTTTGTCGGGTTAATTTGCATCATTACTCTGATTGGCTGGTGGGTGTCACAGAGTGAGGGAGTGATGGTTAATTTGCATGTTTCTCTTTGATTAGTGTAGACAGGATGTGGCTATGGGCGCTGCCATCTTGTGGCCATGGGGCAGCCATCTTTGTGACGGAGTGATGCCTAATTTGCCTATTACTCTTTTATTAGATTAGGATATTTGATCAATTGTAATTCTTTTATTTTATAGATATATATTTTGTTGATTTTTTACAGAGAGGAAAGGAGAGGGATAGAGAGTTAGAAACATCGATGAGAGAAAAACATCGATCAGCTGCCTCCTGCACAACCCCCACTGGGGGTGTGGCTGCAACCAAGGTACATGCCCTTGACCAGAACTGAACCTGGGATCCTTCAGTCCACAGGCCGATGCTCTATCTACTGAGCCAACCCGGTCAGGGCCGACTGTAATTCTTTAGTACCGGCATGAGGGCACCAGCATGCGGGTTTTCAAAGTTGGTTTTCACTTTCAAGACCTTACAAACAGCCCCTGTGCTTGCTCTGCTCTGCAGCCCACCATCAGCACTAGCTCTCATGTCTGTCCAAGGCTGAGTGGCTCACCAACCTCTCGCCCCAAATCTGTTTATGCACACATTCCGTTTCTTACATGCCCAGAAATGCCAGCTTCCAAAAAGCAAAAGCAAACCAGGTCAGCTAATTCATCTGAAAACATAACATCACCACTGGCTCCCCAGGAGCTAAAGAAGCATAAATACTCTGAGTGCAAGTCCCTGAACATGGAACGCGAGGTGCGTCCCAATATGACACCTGGTCCCTCTTCCGGAGCTTGGTAATCATGTACCAAACCATCATGACGTACATAATGTCATCCCAAGGCGTTTGGGGACATGGCCTTCCCTCTGCTTAAAATAAATGCCTACTTTGTGTAGAGCTTTCTCTTCTGCTTGAAAAGGGCTACTGGTTTTTCAAACCTTAACATCAACCCTTTTGTTAAAACCAATAGCAACTTTTATTTCTAAATCCTGAGCTGTGCCGACTTCCACTCTAAAATATCAACTAATTAATATGTATTTAGCACACCATGCTATGAGTCCAGCATTTTGCTACAAGATATAAAAAACTGAAGATAATTATGATATTGGCAATGGCATGCAAGGCATATGCTAATTTCCAAAACCAGCAGACCCTGATTTTTCTTATGAGGTATTATTTTCAAACTATAAGTGAACCTGATATTTCTCTGGCCTCCATAGTTCACACATTTTTGTCATGAATGTAGATACTGGATAAATGAACTGATTTTACAGAAAAAATTGGGTTGCCATTAACCTATATTTAGAACCTAAGTTTCTCAAAAGTAAGGGTTGCCATTTCTCATGAAAAATCGATGCCTTGAGAACACACATAGGCCCAGGTTCCCACGCAATTTCCTTTCATATGTTGATAGACAGGCAGCATTCTCATATGTTCATTTTCATCATCATGTCTCTTTGCCTGGATATCCTAAAGCCACTGCAAATTGAACAGCTCACGTCATTTTAAATCTCCAACTACTTCTCTCCTTTTCACTTGACCTCATGAATGACAACTACATTTACCCTCAGGCACCTCATCCTGAAACCACGAGAGTTAGTTATATTGGCTCCTTTTTCCTCCCGCTCACCTTACCCCACACCAGCAGTTAGTCATCGAATCGGGACATTTTCTCCAGCAGGACCTTCCTCATTTCTTTTCCTCACTTCCAATCCTGAGTATTTTTTCTCAGAGTAACCACAATAGCTTTCCTGAGTGACTTCCTATCAGTCCTTATGAATCCTTCCATGGCTGTGCAGACCAGCCTTCCCAACTCGGTGTCCAGTACAACCTGTGAGAGAGGAACAGCTTAGAAGGGATGCTGGTATAGTTAGTCATCAGAAAAGTTCACTTTGGCCGGGCCACTGTGGCTCAGTGGTTGAGCGTCAACCTATGAAGCAGAAGATCACGGTTCAATTCCTGATCACGGCACCTGCCCGGGTACAGGCTCGACCCCCAGTGTGGGGCATGCAGGGGGAAGCCAATCAATGATTCTCTCTCATCATTGATCAGTTTCTATCTCTCTCTTTCTCCCTCTCTCTTCCGCTCTGAAATCAGTAAAAATATATTTAATTAAAAAAAAAGAGAGAAGTTCACTTTGGGAGCGCAATTAACACAAACATTTTATGAAGATCAAGAATGAGCATGGGCTGTGGGAACCTTGAAAAACTTGGCTGTTAAACAGAAAAGTGACAGCAAGCAGTCACCTACACCTACAGCATTTTCTCATTATTATGTTTGGAGTCACATTCCCAACCAGTTGTGAAGACTGCGGTAAGTGCATATCAGCTTTTTCTCTTTAATTCTGGATCCAAATTAATATTTGTTTAGTAATATTATCATCTCTTGCCAGATATGGCATTATTGAAAATACACACACACACACACACACACCCCTGAGCAATAGAGGAATGGTTACTCTGACACAAGTTTCTGTGAGAGAGAGGGCTAAGGGACTGCTTGGCTATAGGAACCAAACAGCCCCATGCACCTGCCTCCTTAGGCTTTTATGGCAACAACAGCTTGAACTAAAATTTACTATTAGACACTATCAGCAGGGTAAGCCTCCTTGAGAAGACACCAGCATCTGCAGTGTCCTTTAAGCAAGGACATCTAAAGACTAAACATAAAGATCTAGTAAAACACCCAGGAGCTCAAACTTGTTTGGAAAAGTCAAGGCAGGGGTGGCTGCCTTCAGCCAACACCCACAGGAGGTTCCCTCCTTACGGACTTTCTAACCAAGTCCTGTGCTTCTCTATACCTTCCCACTAGGTTTTAAATGGGATGCTAAAATAATACAATAGTTTGTATGGTGGGTTTTTAAAATTTATAAGTCATTAATACAGTCTATATCACACAGCTATTTTTAGAAAAAAAATACACTTTTAAATTTTTAATAGCTTTCTCTTAGAAAAATTTCCTGGAGATTATTATGCTAAGTGAAACATGGCAGACAGAGAAAGACAAATCCCATATGATCTCACTTGTATGTGGAATCTAAGAAGCAAAATAAACTGATGAACAAATGGAGCCAGAAGCATGGATACATGGGACAGACTGGCAGCTGTCAGAGGGGAGGGGGATGGGGAGAAGTGGATGAAAGAAGGTGAAGAAATTAGCCAAAGAACATAAATGCACAACCCACAGACACAGACAACAGTGTGGTGATGGCCAGAGGGAGGGGGCGGGGCTGGGTGGAAGTAGGCAAGGGTGCAGGGGGTGAAATTGGGGACATCTGTAATAGTGTCAACAATAAAAAATTCTACATTTTATTTCATCTGTGCCATTTAACCCTGGTCATAGGCCAATCACAGATAATATTAAATTTGACATCTCCATCAGAGACTTATTATCCTAAAGTGCTACTTGGGAATTAATTCAACTATCCTGTGTTTCTCCCTCCAGTTCTTTTGTGTTTAAAAATATGAGAATAGCTACTGGGTGGAAACTGTAGCTTTGCTATGACTCCCAGCTGCTCACTATGACCTCCTCATCCCTCTTTGATCCTTAAGAGCGGCGAAATTCATTTTCACCTTTTTTCTTTTTTGACATACAGATATGCTCATACACTTAAATACCTTCCAAAATTTAGGTTCAAGATAAATCTTGCAGTACTGTATTTTGATTGTAATTATGCATGCATGCAATTTCAGAATATGTGTTATAAACATAAATTGGTGAAAACTTCTAGACTTATGCCATGGTTTGTATTTGCCTTTTTCTTCCGATGTAATAGATTATCGGCCAGGAAACTGCAAGCTTAGAGAGAAAAAATATTAAGACAAAGTTCAGGATTTATGATGAATTATTTTTTCCCTTTATCCAAACTCCACTACTTCGCGATGAAGATGTCGCCATAAACGCAAAGCTGTCCAGTCGACCAGACAGTCCTTGATGGGCTGACCTCTGCCTTGTACAGAGCCAGGCCTGAGGTCCAATGGGTTGGTTTTAATTAATTATGATGTCATTTTTTTTAAAAGGGTGAAACAAAGTCATAATTCTGGTAGATGTTCTGTTTAGTTGGGAAAAGCTGACAGGAGGGAGAGCTGTCAGCCTCAGTGACATGACACCTGGTGCCTGAGTGACACACAGCATTTCATTATAAGCAGGTCAAGGCTGATTCATCAGTCAGGGGAAGCACAAGGGTAAACATGAACCCTAACACGTGGGTCATAATAAAACCAGGACAGGTAAGGGGAGAAGAATTCATGTTATAGATTCATCTCTGTGTCCTGTCGGTAATTTATAAAATTGCCAGAAGTCATTGTAAACAGAAAAAAATTATAAAGCAAAATAAGATAATTTATGCATTTTTATAAATTACAAGCACTGGATTAAATGGACTAACTCGCATAATGCATATATTTGTGTTTCGATGTGGGAGGGATCAAAATACGTTTACAGTTATCAGTAAATTCATTATTTTGATAATAAATATATTTATTAATGTTAATGAAGGAAGATAGTTTACAACTTTGGGATCTGAAGCTGTTAATTTACAAACACTAGTTTGTTTGTTTCTATAATAATTGGAGAGATGTGTTTCTTCTGGAATTCCCTACCTACTTTTCTGCCCCATCAAATTTCTCTTTGACTAAAGACCAAAAAGTAAATAATTTTTTTTATCTTGCTGTTACACAAAATAACACCTCCTAGCTCACTCTTTTAAGCTTTGTTTTCTCTTAAACATTTTTTTCTAGTAACTACAGGAAAACAACATCTACTAACAAAAATAAACAGCTGTGATCAAATGTTTGTATAAATACACACATACACTCAAATATCTATATGCAGTAACTTTTTTAAAAGCCGAAGTAAAAATAAATCAATATAGAATACATTCAGCTTTTATTTTTGTAACTTTAGCTGAGTTACTTTACTTTCAATGTCTCCTTGTGGCTTTTTTTTTTAATTAAAAAAAGTAAATATTAAAGACTCTAAGGTAAACATAGAGCTATGGAGAGAAAAGTAATCACCCGCAGTCACACCACTGTAAACTGTGTTGTACTTCTATCCAGTATCTATCACACACGCTCGCTGGAACCTTTGAAAAATCCCTTTGGTGTCAGCTTGCCCACCCGGACAACTGCCTTATGGGCAAGTGCAACTTTCTGTACAAATGCATGGAGCTGAGTTTGCTTCGTTTGGGTTTGACTGTATTGTAGACCCAACAGTATTAAGAAATGAAATGCTCACATTGCATTGATGCTAGAGGTGTGTCCCCATTGATTTCACTTCTCACTTTGGGCCGACGCTGTCTATGCTGAATTAGTAGCCCCTCGTGCATTACTTAAGTGCACCACACAGGAACCTGATCCCAAATAAAAGGCTGTGTCTCCTAAGAGCAGGGGGAGGTTTCCTCCAACCCATCCCCCAGGAGCTCAGTGATCCTAGAGCTTCACCACCTAACACAGACCTAATTCCAATTTGCCTTGCTTTTTTTTCTACTCTATTGTCAACACACATTAGTGATCTAGGGTTGGTGGGAATAGAATGTACTAGTAACATGCTCTTTTATTGCAAACAATATTTTTTTTTTTGCTGCTTTAGGCTGCTTAGTATGACCTGGTTCCCTTAGGTTAATTTTTCCTGCCTCAAAAATCCATAATTTTCCAAAGAATTCGTGCATATGTTGTGTGTGTGTTTTCTTTTATGCTACATTTACTTTTCGTTATGGGTTTAATGTCTCCCTCCACTCAAGAAGATTTGTTGAGTCCTCACTCCTAGCACACCTCAGAATGTTACCCTGTTTGGAGATATGAGTGTTTACAGCAATAATCAGGTTAAAATGAACTCATCCACATGGGCCCTAATGCAATATGACTGGTGTCCTTATGTAAACAGGGAACATTCAGAGACGGACACACACATAGAGGGAAGATGCTGTGTAGAGATGTAGGGGAAACGCAGCCAACCACAAGCCAAGGAGATGGCCATGGAGGAAACCCAACCTGCCAACACCTGGGGTGCAACTTCTTGCCTCTGGGATTGGGAGACAACACATTCCTATTATTTAGCCACCTCTTGTGTGGGGCTGGTTAGAGCGGCTCTAGAAAAGGAACAACCTTCCAAGAAGAGATAAAGGATTTCCACTCTTCAGTCTCCACACTGGTGAGCAGCCAAGGCCAGAAGGAACACACTGGGTTAGTATCTAATCTTGTGTTAGAAGAGAGATAGGCATCCTGCAGGGTCTTCCCCAGTCCTTGTATTCTAGACTGGGTTTTACAGGTCAGTTACAATGCATTGATAAAATCTTCATGATAATCTACAAGATAGCAGAACTGATAACAGGTATCAGCTCAAGTGAGTATAAAACGGTATTAAAAACAAGTACTACATAGCTTCACTTCTGGTCTCCAATGAAAACCCTCCGGTTTCAAAGCTTGTTCAGGGGGCATGTGGCCCACTGGGAGCCTAACATCATGGCTGCAGTCTTTGCAAAATGCCAGTACCCTCTAGTGCGCATTATCAATAAAGGCTTGAAGTAAGACGAATACTCGTAGCATTGCCTTGCTCTGTAACGATGACCACTGCTCTGCACGCTCCTTGCTTTAATAGGTCCACGTGTGCAGTCCAGCAGCGGTGACTGGCTGAGCTACTGATCTGATGGTAAGCAGCTCTGAGTCACGATGCAGCCCAAGGAGCCTATTTCTTGGCACAGGGCTGTGACTCTTACTCAGGGTCGTGTCCGCTGAAAACTTATGTCGATGGAAGAATGAGGCCTGAAAGTGGCTCTTATTCTAAACTCTGTCACCGCTATCGACTTACTAGTAACTGACGTTGAAACTACCACCGCACATTACAAACATACAGATCCTTACTGCTCCTGCCGCAGTCGGGGAGAACACAGAGATGGAGGGACTGTTCCAGTCGGGTGGAATCTGCATGAAGGCAGCTGCTGGGAGGAACCCCCTGGATTAACCAGAGCCCCCACTGCTCCGGCAGGAAGTTCACAGCCTCGCACAGCGCCCGGGACCTCGGTTCCTGCCGATGCCACAGCTGGTGCCTGAGGACGCGTGTCCTGCTCCATGGGAGGTCACACTGGCTCTCTCAGATACAGAGACAAGGACCCTAGAAGGACACACATGGCGTGCACATTTGGGGACACAAAGCAGACACAGTCGAGCAACTGCACTTCCTACCATCTGGGGAGAGGCCAAGCGCTTGGAATTGAAATGGTTATTTTGGAAAATAAAATCCCGACCGTGCCAGAGCCGTTCCCCAGCTGTGAGGATTCCGCCCTGTGACTGTCATGTGGGGTAACACTGCAAGAGCAGATTGGCTGTTGGAGGAAAGCAAGCACCCAGGAACGCAGGCGCGGTCCCTGGAGGAAACGGCTGCTTGTTTAGCATGTAATCAGAGAGCCACACGAGGGGGTGTGGGGGGGGGCTTGCATACCAGAAAGCCTTTACCCACTTTTCACTTTTAGACGAATACATGCATTTTTAGAGAAATACCATGATATGTTAGGAAAGCCATGGTTTAGCCCTAGCTGGTTTGGCTCATGGATAGAGTGTCGGCCTGTGGACTGAAGGGTCCCAGGTTCCATTCCAATCAAGGGAACATGCCTGGGCTGTGGGCTTAATCCCCAGTAGGGGGCATTCAGGAGGCAGCCCATCAATGATTCTCTCTCACCGTTGATGCTTCTATCTCTCTCTCGCTCTCCCTTCCTCTCTAAAATCAGTAAAAATAATTAAAAAAAAGAAAAGCCATTGTATAAAGGCTCTGAATTTACAGGCTGAATAGAAGAAAATAATGACATAATGATAAAACTATAGAGCAGCCCTGACCTGTTTGGCTCAGTGGATAGAGCATAGGCCTGCGGACTGGAGGGTCCCAGGTTCGATTCCAGTCAACGGCATGTACCTGGGTTGCGGGCACATCCTCAGTGGGGGGTGTGCAGGAGGCAGCTGATCGATGTTTCTCTCTCATCAATGTTTCTAACTCTCTATCCCTCTCCCTTCCTCTCTGTAAAAAATCAATAAAATATATTTTTAAAAAACTATAGAGAAGTTTCTGGAAATTGAAAACAAAAAAAGCTAAAATTAAATGTGAATATTACTGTCCTTAGTTAAGCAACTTTTCTATAGAGCATGAGGACATGGGAAAAGAAGAATAAAATTTGAATCCAAGTCTGGATGTCTGCTCACTGCTGAACACACGCACACACATGCACACATGCATGCACACAAGCACACACAAGCACACTTGCAGGTGAGTGTGGACACATACACAGGGAGCACTCACGTAAGAACACACACCTCTCAAGTTTTTTTTTTAAGTTTCAGTTATCTTTATTTTACATTGACATTATCATAAATCTCAATATATTGCTATTATTAGGCTTAAAACAGTAAATTATCTTTTTTAAAAAATTCTTTATTGTTGAAAGTATATATGTGCCTTTTTCCCTATTGACTCCATAAGTTTTCATAGAAAAAGATCAGTCCTCTAAACTTATACATCTCTTTGCCAGTTTTCTTTTGCTTTTCTTTTTTTTTAAATTGGCACTACTTAATACAAAGCTATGTGATCCTTCTTTCTCTCACATGATATAGTCACTAAAGTGATAACATCATGATCCAATATTCAGCTCTTTCATTTTGAGACTTGATTATGAATTATTTCATAAGTTAAATGTATGTGTACAGGTGTCCCAAAAATGTATACATACTTTAACATTGGATAGCTCAATTTTGATCATGAAATGTATTTTAATAAATACTGCCTTTTATGATTACTCAAAGTGTGTGTATACATTTTTGGGGGACACCCTACATAGTTTTCTAGAAATGAAATCAGTAGATGCATGACTGCATTTAGAATATTGAAAGTAACAGATGTGCAATATGGCGAACAGCCCTATGGTCCATGTGAATGTTTTAGTTCAGGGACAATATAGAAAACATGTGTTTAGGGAGCAGAGATCTGGCGATACCTGACTAATCAAATCAATCTTGTAGAATTTATTCTATCCACCTGCAACCGCGCCTGTCAGCTTCTGGTCTTCCTGGACCTGAGGCCTAGCGACATGACTCTATTGAGTTATGCTAATTCTCCTGTGGTGTTGGAGGTGGAGGAGCCTGTACAAAAGCCTTAGGTGTGCCTGATGGGACAGCAACCCGCCTCCTGCGCTCATCCTCACTAGAGTCTAGGGAAGGACGGGTGCGGTGCACCAGCGCCTGTCTCACCCAGTGGAGCTGGCAGCTGAGTCCTGTGTTGAGGTAAAACTTTAGAGGCGTCCGTCATGGGCCAGTGGAGTAGGAAGGACAGACAGCCGTCCAGCCCGGACCCAAGTGGATGTCACAGTGAGTTAATCTCACTCATTCCCTGATCACGGCCCCTCCTCGGGCTGCAGTTTGCTGTTAGTTCCTCATTAACTTCTTTATATCCGCCCCGTGCACCATGGGCAAATCATGTTTCCCTGGCCAGGTGACATCATTTGAGCTGAAATAAACCCGCACCTGTCACATTGAAGTACATGGCCCCCCAAACCACACGCAACCAACACAAGTATTAAGAGTCGACTCTACCACCAATATGCTCGCTTTTAACCTCATGAGAGTAGCATCATCTCTCCCCTTAGGACAGTCATCACACACGTGTTCACACATGTTCATGGACTGCGTCTCACACTGACATTCTCTATAAACTCGGATTGCATCTTTGATATGGAAAAAGGAGATCAGCTGGAACTCCCCTCTGGGTGTTATTGCTGTGAGAATGGGTGAACGCACTATCTGACAATTTCGGAGGTGCTCTCCGTCTCCCCCTCTGAGCGTCCTGAGACCCGGCCTGTTCACGCCATGGTTTCAGGTTTCCCTCCTCCAATCACAGGCACTTCACACAGCTAAGGACCCACTGTCTGTGCCCCAGGGTGAAACTGCCAAATGTGTGGGATGAAGTCACCCCAAGGGCTGCAGGGCCGGGACATAGAACCACTGTCAGAAACAGCATCTGGGAGCTCAACACTGCCCAGTAGTCACTGACCCTTGACCCACTCAAGCATTTTATCATTTTCATAAAAATCACATAATTGCCTACCTGAGCACTTCTGCAGACCCCCCTCCGCCACCCCACCCACCCCCCGCACTTGGGTGGTTTTAGCTGAAGACTTTGCCTCTCACTTCACAGAGAAAATGTGGCGGTGTTGATGAACACAACTTCCTTACCTGTCCCTATTCACACAGACACATACATATTTTATCACACATTTTCATTATATGTACACACAACTGACTTTTTTCTTTCCTGATGTTAAAGGAAAATTCTATTGCATTCTAAATGCGGATGTTTATTTCCAAAAGAAACTTCATCATCGATTAATCTCCTCATTTATAACTTCAACTACCCCTCTCACATGAACCTTTCAATATGGTTGTGTTTGTTTCATATTTCGTATTTTTTTTTCTATGCATCTGCCCCTTCACATACAGTCATTTCTTCACAGCCCAATGTTGTGCATGAATTTGTATATATATTTCTGATATCCACCCACTTCCCGATTACTCCTCAAATAACTGTAACGTAAGTATTGCCTGAATCAGTGAATCAGAGTGTTAACAAAAGACCAACACAGTATCCATGTTACAAGGTCTTTTCCAAATTAATATTACATTTAAAAATGTCGGCAGCTCGCTCTTAAAAGCACAACATTGTCTTATAATCTCTTGTCACCATAAGATGTCAGTCATCTCCTGAGAAATAATAAAACAGTATACAGAAAAAATAAGTACAAAAATAATTTTTAAAAAATATATGCACATTTTCAGGAAGCTGGGCAAACTAAGTATGATGAATTCAAAGGAGACATCAGTTACTGAGATTTCTGAGAATGATAGTAAAGGAAAACAATGTGTTGAAAGTGTCCAGAGTAAAAAGAAAGACATATTTCTTAAAAAATCTAGGAAATGTTAAGAGTAGGAGTTGGTTTTTTAAATCTTCACCGTGATGAAAGAAATAACTAGGCAAACAAAAACAACTTGCAATCTATAATTTATACACAGAAGGGAATCTGTCAATAACTATGAGAAAATAAATATCCAGTCAATGACAATATAAGGGCATTCGTCATCAAGAAATCTGCAATGAAGAAATCCCTAAAGTGAATTTTTCAGGCTAAATTAAAATATTCTTGGCAATATAAACATTAAAAAGGAATTTAAAAACCACTAGAAAGGGCAAATATGTGAAAGTAATGAATACCAACTGTACACATAACTAATGGTATTATCTTCTAGGGTCTAAGACATGCAAAACTACAGTTCAGGCTAACAGTGCTGAACGAGAAGGAAGTTAGTAATACTAATGATTTGATTAGGATCTACTAAGACAAAAGCTCATATTAAAAACACTGGAAAATAGTAAAATCATCTGTGAATAACACCTATTACCAACAATAACATATTAATACTATTAGCAAAGGGAAAAGAGAACCATGGTATGGGTAGGTCAGACAAAACGTAAGGAAGTAGGTGGCAGATGTGAGTCATAGATATTATCAATTACATGACGCACTGATGAATAAAATATTCCAAGTAAAATGATAAATATTTTCATCTTACATTAAAAATAAACAACAAAATCATTGTTAGAAATTAAAAGGAATAATTTGCAATAAGTATATAATCTAACAGCAACCTATTACTCTCCTAAATCCTAATTCCAAACAATCTAACTATAAAGCACATAAAAGTTATAGAAACCAAAAGAATAATGTACAAATCCACATCAATAAATTCAGAGCGTGCACTTGGCAGTACAGAAAAAAAAAATCCCTCGGAGATAAAAATATCAGTAAGACTACAGAACAAAAAACAAATCACAAATTTGACCTAATTCAGGTATATTGATTCCTGCACCTCAAAAGAATCCAATTCAGAATCTTTCCCAAGCACTTGAAACACCTGCCAACATAGGTGGAGCCACAGGAGAATTCCTCAGGCCCATCGGACTGGAATCGTTCCAAGCACATTTACTAAGAGCAATGGGATGAGGCTGAAGATCATCACCAGCCTGCAGTTACATCACGTTCTATTTCCCAGTAATCCAAAATTGAAACAATTATTACAAAGCATAAATGTGAATATATTTTGAGCAGAAAAATATCTTTATGTATACAACACAAAAATACCTGTTTATGAGAAAGTGTATAGACATACTTACATTAGAAATATATAAGCAATTTACCCTCCCATTTGGAGAAACCAGAAAGAGGAATATTAAACCTAAAGACAACAGAAGAATCGAATATAGACAACAGCAGAATTTAAGGAAATAGAGAACAACATCAAGTTTGGTTTTTAAGCAGCGTATAAAATTAATAAATTTCTACCAAGTTGATCAATAAAAAAGACATATTTCTAGTTAAGAAAGTTAAAAAGTAAGTCATCAACACAGATCACATGGATATTAAAACAACTAACAAGATGACACCGTAAACAGCTGCATAACCATCGATGTCAAAACATGGATGAATTTCTTCAAAACTGCAGCTTGCCAAAATTTTCCAAAGCAGATAAAATAGAAATATATATTTTTAAATTTCTGTCATTTACAAAATAAGCACAAGCATCCAATTTGATTTTGCCACATTGTGAAAGAAAAATATCAGCAAACTTACCCAACCTTCCCAGAGGGAGAAAAGGACAGGTCGCGTCTCATGGCTCACAGAACCTGGAAGGAACATTACAAGGAAGACAGTTTATGTGACAAGCGTCTCAGGAACATGAATGCGAGAATTTTATATTTTCTTAAATTTGCTTATATTTTCTCATTGCAAATAGAATCTGGCTACATAAAAAGGGATTCTAACTGATAGTGGATACAATGCTTTATCCAAGGATTAGAAGGTTTATTTGAAAAAGATTTATTTGAAAGCCAATCTGTGCAATTGATGACATAAATGGAAAGAAAAGCCAAATGACCATCTCAATAAATGCGAGGGAGGGAGGGAGGGAGGGAGGTTGACAATATAGAACACCCATTATGGCTTGTAGTTGAGCATTGACCTATGATCCAGGAAGTCATGGTTTGATTCCCAGTCAGGTCCTGGCTTCATCCCCAGTGGGGGGCATGCAGGAGACAGTCAATCAATGCCTTTCTCTCATCACTAATGTTCCTATCCCTCTCTCCCTTCTTCTCTCTGAAATCAATTTAAAAAAGTAAAAGCACAACACTCATTTCTGACAAGAGCTCTTAACAGACTAGAACTAGAAAGACACCTTATTTATCGAATGAGGACACACACAGAAATTCCACAGTGGATCCTGTTAAATGATATATATTAAAAGCTTTTTCACTGGAAATCATAAAAACGTCCCACTTTCATGATAACATAGCAGGAGACAAAGCCAATGCAATAAAAACCATTCATAAAGGTAGGAAACGAGAATTATCGTTATCTACGTATGACCAGAGCACATACACATTTCAAAATGATGCATAATCTAGTCAATTAATAAATTATGGATTACTATGGCATGGTTTTAGAAGGAATATCTATATGCAGAAATTAGTTGTATTTCTCTATACAGATAAGAAATAATAAATAAGTGTTAAAATCATATCAATTTTTACAGCATCAACAACAACAAAAATCCCCATGAAGCAATGTGAAAAGTGCCACAGACTTCACTGAGACGACATAAAAAGTACCCTGTGGTCTCGTTTCTGTGCCTAAACTGAAGTAGTGACGCAGAGTGATATAATTTTGTACATTTCCAGTTACTATTTCCCATGATTCCAAAGTGCTTTTCCTGTGGCTCATTGGTTTTTCACTATTAGAAACTACGTTTTATAAGCTGCTGCTTTCTTTCTGAAGAATTGAGTGATTTAGATTAAAATTAGAAGCATGTGCATTCTTACCATGATATGAAAAAAATGTTAAACCCATGCAGGCCAGATTTCTGTCAACTGACTTTGGCAAAAGAGCAAAGGCATTTTGATGGAGAGAAAAAAAAAACAACACATTATTTTCAACGAATGGTAATAGAAGACCTGGCGAGCCACATGCAAAAAGAAAGAACAAGATACAGAACCAGACAAAAGGCTAATATGCAAATTAACCCTAACAACAGAACAACCAGTCGCTAATGATGTGTGCTGAACACCAGGGGGCAGACGCTCAAAGCAGGAGCTGCCTCCTGGTGGTCAGTGCGCTCCCACAGGGGGAGCTCCACTCAGCCACAAGCCAGGATGACGGCTTTGAGCACAGCAGCAGTGGCGGGAGCCTCTCCCACCTCCTCTGCAGCACTAAGGATGTCCCATGGGAAGTGGGCCTAAGCTGTAGTCAGACTCCCAGGCGGCCAGAGGGATGTCTGACTGCCAGCTTAGGCCCAATCCCCTGGGGAGCAGGCATAAGTCGGCAAGTGAACATCCCCCAAAGGGTCCCGCACTGCAAGAGGGTGCAGGCCAGGCTGAAGGACTCCCCCCCCAACACCACCCAAGTGCGTGAATTTTCGTGCACCGGGCCTCTAGTTAATTATAAGAATCATGGGTAATAGGGTAGCTTGTAACATTCACCAGAGAATTTGGTGATAAATTCTAATGTAAACACTATCCTCTGGATCACCTACACTCCAGGGTTGAAATCACTTGATGACAGCATTTCCCATGCCTGTCACTCCCTATTCTCCTAGGTCAGCAGAACAGTTATTCTAAAGGTTACAATTTGGATACTTTTTTGAACGTTAGATCTGATATAAATCCCCCCAAAACTGACAACACAGTTAGGAAACATTTCTGACTTTATGAAACCCTAAGCCTTTCACGGAGTTTTAAGGATAACATGAGAGTCCTGTGAACATGTAATAAGGAGTATCAAGAACATTACTTTCTTGTAAGGAAAAAGACGACAATTTTTATTCACTCACTAAGTGTACCCTTAAAATATTTTTTAAAGAGGACAGTTGCCTTCTATTGATCAGCTTGCATCCTTTTTGCCCATTTTTATTGTTCAGGTTGTTTCACATTTGTAAGATATCGGTGGGTGGGGTGGGGATTAGTGATGCTATCGGTAGCTATGGATGGAAAGGAATTTTTCTGGTCAATACTACTTATAAACCTCAAGTCTCCTCTTTATTGTGTAAGTAAGTTAATTTTTAAAAAACCTGCTTCTAAGTAAGAACATATGTAACATACAGGAGATAGATCTATAGGATTTGTGACCAGCATTTTGCCAGAATTGGATAAATTATTTTGATGGTCCTGTGAAATTTTTCATACAATGTAACAAATACATGTTAAATCTCTTTAAAAGTTCAATAGCCTAAATAGAGTAAAACAAAAATATTATATCACTGTTCATCTGACTCAGCCAAACATGCTATTTGAATGTGATAAATAGATAGTAGATATACTTTTAATCAATAAATATGTTACAGTAATAAATTAATAAATTTATATAAGATTCATTCCAGCATAATGTGAAGTCAAATATACACTCTCAGAATTTCCTAGCCAATATTATTTCAAATCTTTTTACATTGTTTTACATGTGTGTTATTAGTTTATAAATTATAAAAGTAACCTGTCAGATTTGAATACTTATACAGAGTGGAGCTCAATGTGTTATGTATCCTATTTCAGTGTGTTTTGAAGGAAAAATTATTGCAACATAACTTTTTCTAATTCACAGATGCTAGAAAACTTTTTTAGGAAACATTTTAAGGTGCTATCTATATATATAAAAGCTTAAGCAACCATCTGACTGTTCGACCATCCAACAGTGGCTATGATGTGCACTGACCACCAGGGGGCAGATGCTCAACACAGGAGCTGTTGAGCTGTGGTGACTTGGCAGCTGCAGTCCTCTGATGACACACCCAGAACCAGAGAGGGGGGAGCCCAATTCCGAGGTGTGTCACCCAAAAGCTGCCCTCTCACAGTCCGAGACCCCTTGGAGGATGTCGAAGAGCCAGTTTCGGCCCGATCCCTGCAAGACAGGCCGAGGGACCCACCCACCCCCACCCCGCTCAGGGCATACATCCATGCACTGGACCTCTAGTTAGAAGATAACACAATATTTAAAACTATCAGCTCAAGAGAAATGAAAGTTGTGACTTCACAGGAGCTCAAACCAAAATGAGCCATGAAATGGCCTAAAACCACGTTTGTTTCCTTTTTTGCATTTTTTATTGTTTTACTTTGTTCTGTGGAAGCACTAATATTGTTATCTAAACAAGAATCATAAATGGGAGATAAATATCCCCAAATACAACACCTAGAATACTCCTTGCCATGAAAAGGAACTTTTAGTGGTTTGTAAAATCTTGAACTAAGTATTCCATATTTTTTCTGCAAAATTTAAAGCAAAAGTGAGATAACAGAGGGAAGGAAGGAAGGGAGGGAGGGAGGGAGGGAGGGAGGGAGGGATAGCGGAGGCAGGGGAGGCTGTTTGTCAGGAGAGCTTACAAACTGAAACTTATTATTTTGTGAAATTACCACAATTCGGGTTTAGTTGTCCTAGCTCGCACCCTCAGAGGAAGAGGGAGGGATATATGACTCCCTGGGGCTTAATCAGCCTGGACACTTAGTTATCCCGCTAAGCCGGCAGTAACTAGGCGAAAGCTGCCTTTCAGGACCAGCCTCCTCTGCTGTGACTCGGACACTGGAGTCCCCCGGCTTGGCCTCTGTACTTTCTCCTTCCCATCAAACTCGCTCCAATCTGACCTCCAATAAACGTCCAGCTGGACACATGCAGTCATAGTGCTGGTTCTCACACTGAACTCACAATGCTCTTCCTCATTGACCACATGTCAGTAAAACAAACAGAAAAACAAACAACAAAAAAACCATCAAAACCCACATACTGGGGAGCTAAAAATTTGTCCTTTGCCTTTTTCCTCCCTCCCTTCCTCCCTCCCTCCGTTCCTTCCTTCCTTCCTTCCTTCCTTCCTTCCTTCCTTCCTTCCTTCCTTCCTTCCTTCCTTCCTTCCTTCCTTCTCTTTCTTATCTTTTTCTTTTGTTTCTATTTGCTCTTAGCCTTTATTCTTCTATTTAAGAAAAATACCCTTAAATTATGGGACCCTCACATGCCACATGCGGTAAGTCACAACATGTCAAGTCTTCCTTCAAAATCCATTTCAATCTGTTTACCTTAGTTTGTTTTTATCTCAACTCTATCAGCCTTGTTACCTTATCTCTTTCTGAACAAATGTAATAGCTCCTCACCTTGCTTCCAAATTCACCCCGACTGAAATGGGTTCTATATACACTAATAGAATTCTTCTCTTGTAAACCACAAACCAAATCAATAATTCCCTCGCCCGGAGCCTTTCGCTGGCTTCACAATGCGCACTGCTAAGACGGGATCCCTGTAGCCCGGCTCCTAGGCCCCCGCTAATGTCTCTGCTGTCCACGTGTCTGGCCCCCTCCTGACCATCAGCTCTCGCACTGAACACATGGCTTCCTGCTGACCCCTCAGGGGAGCAGGTCACTCCTTCCTCAGGACCTCGGTGTGGGCTCTGTCCGGGCAAATGTCACCCTGAGAGCAGGACCTCCCTTTCCGACCACGACGTATCTCCCTCCAAAATGTTCATTTTTCACTTATTTTGCTATTGCTACAAAGAAACTAAACTTAGCAACTCATAGTTCCCACTGGGTAAGCCACAGAGTCAGTTTATACGAGAATTAAAGAAAAGTGCTCTTAGGTTAGGAACCCACATCACCGGGCATCTCAGACCCGCAGGCCTTGAGCAACTGCGCCCTCCATGGCCTCTGTCCTGACAGGAGCGGGGAGGGCAGGGCCATTCTGGCAACAGGCTCTTCTGAACCACCAGGGTCTAACCAGTCGCCTACGTTTGTCACCAAGTTGAGTATAGTTTTAAGCACAAAGTAACTTCAGTTTATTGGCAAAACACAAACTTAGACCCAGTTAATGAACGTCTGCAATGGTCATGTGACCGGGAGCTTGGGCGGGTCCGGACAGAAAGCTCTGGGGTTTCACAGGCCTCCTCTCCTCCCACGGCCCAACTGCCCCTTGTGAAGCCCACGTGCACCTCCGGGAAAGCAGAGACCCCAGGCAGCACCCACGGACTGAGGGTCGTTTCTCTGGAGCAGAGCAGGTCCCACCACTGGAGCCTCTGCTCCAGGACAGGGAGGGGAGACTGGAGCTGAGTAAAGAGATGCGCTGGACACAATGTCACCTGCAGCTCCATCTCCACCAACTGCGACTGGGGGCATGGCCAGCCCTGAGTGCCCGATGGGCAGATGCTCGACTGCCGTCCACTCCGCGTGGGCTGGTGGTGAGAGTCTTCCCTTCAAGGTCACTGAAGCTCATCGTCCTTAAGTCAGTAAAAACCTGGCCTGGGCATCTGTTTCACCTGCTGCAGGACGAACCCCCAGCCAACACTTTTATTGCTGCATAAATGAATGAGTGCACGTTACTGTA
Source organism: Murina feae (assembly GCA_004026665.1). Classification (NCBI taxonomy): domain Eukaryota; kingdom Metazoa; phylum Chordata; class Mammalia; order Chiroptera; family Vespertilionidae; genus Murina; species Murina feae. The sequence goes on along the minus strand of PVJC01013529.1, from coordinate 1,659 downwards.
CAACATTCTCAAAACTCTATACCCCTACACACTGGGGAAAAGTGTGACGGAATATGTTTCGGATCGGGTGCTTTCCAAACACAACCTGGATGATGTTGGATAGAGTGGTTAAAATCGCCTGAAAAGATATTGAGCTTCATGTGTTGTGCTACTGTTTATTCTATCACTGGGACAAAACAGCTGTGTCTCAGTAACATTAGAGAAGTTGTGAATTGACTCTTGGTATATACAGGGTCCCCCAAAAGTGTATGACACTTTTACAGCTGAAAGCTCAGTTTTAAAAGTGAGATGTATCTGCCCTGGCTGGTTTGGCTCAGAGGATAGAGTGTTGGCTGCAGACTGAAGGGCCCTGGGGTTAGATTACAGTCAAGGGCGTGTAAGACGCAACCAATCAATGATTCTTTCTCATCGTTGATTCCTCTTTCTCATCCTCTTTGAAATCAGTAAAAACATTTTTTTTTTAAAAAAAGAGATGTAGCTTAATAAACGCAGCCTTTATAATTATTCAAAGCCTGTGTATACATTTGTGGGATACCTATCTGCATTGTAGATATATAGATTAATAAATAAAATATCACCTACTATCCTTTGCAAGATAACAACATGGGAAAGGAAAGATATATTATGTGCATTATCATCTATATATATAAAGTGCTAATATGCAAAGTGTCCCGTTGGGAGTCTGAGCAGGAGACCAAGAGTTCAATTGCTCTCTATGATGTGCTCTGACCACCAGGGGCCGACATGAAACATAGCAGGCAACAGTGGCTGGGTGCTGAGGGAGCAAGGGAAGGAGGAGCTGAGGAGGCAGGGAGGTGGGAGGCGGGGAGATAGGGAACCTGATGGCCCGGTTCGCTGGCCAGGCCTCCGGACCCTACCCATGCACGAGTCCCATGCACTGGGCCTCTAGAAATATATGTTAACACATTAGATGCATTTGATAAAATTCTAGTTTCTAAAACCCAGGAATATATCATAAGGTTACAAACTGAGAGTACGCTTAAACATTATTAAACGATGATGCACTTATTAGTAGGAACATATCCTCAGAAGAAATCACAGGCTACTGATAACTTCAGAACCCCCGACCTTCTGCTCCATTTAGCTATATTGAGATGTAACTGACACGCAGCATTGCATAAGTTTGAGGTGTATCATGTGTCAACTTGATACATTTATGAATGACATAACGATTGTACTATTTCAGATCTCTTAGCAACATTCAAGTACAAATCAAGTATTATCTAAACTAATAAAAGCGAAATATTAAAATTAACCGTTTCTCCGAGACAGGGTAAGCCACGCCCACCAGCCAATCAGAGCGGCTGTATGCAAATTAGCCCAGCCAACATGGCGGCCGCCACTCACGGACCTGAGTAAACAGCCCTTTCCATTGCGACAGCAGCAAAAGTGAAGCTGAGCCCTTCAGCTCAGCTCCGATTAAACTGCCTCTAGCAAAGCACAGCTTTTTGAAACATTGTAACAATCATAGAATCCTCCGGAGCTGAAGGAAAGAGCAGCTCCGGCCTAACCAGTAAAAGTAACAATTGTTTCATTATAGACGCTGCGAGGTGAGGCAGAGGAGGCTTCGTTAGTAGTTAGAAGGCCGCCTTAAAGGAACAGTGTATCAATTATAGGAGATAAACAAAGGCCTTCAAG
>PVJC01013528.1:0-37856 GCA_004026665.1 Murina feae | reverse complement strand
TTTTTAGGTTCACTTGTTGATAGATATGTATTTGTTGTTCATAATTTTTTTCTTTACTTTTTCTTCATCCTCTTCTCAAAGGATACCTTTCAGCATTTCATATAATACTGGTTGGGTGGTGATGAACTCTTTTAGCTTTTTCTTGTCTGTGAAGTTCTTTATCTGACCTTCAATTCTGAATGATAGCTCTCCTGGGTAACTTAATTTTGGCTGTAGGTTCTTGCTGTTCATCACTTTGAATATTTCTTGCCACTCCCTTCTGGCCTGCAAAGTTTCTATTGAGAAATCAGCTGATAGTCGTATGGGTGTCTCCTTGTAGGTAACTAACTGCTTTTCTCTTGTAGCTTTTAAGATTCTCCCCTTGTCTTTTGCTCTTGGGATTTTAACAATGATGTGTCTTGGTGTGGTCCTCCTTCAGTTCCTTTTGTTTGGAGTTCTCTGTGCTTCCTGGACTTGGAAGTCTATTTCTTTCACCAGGTGAGGGAAGTTTTCTGTCATTATTTCTTCAAATAGGTTTTCAATATCTTGCTCTCTCTCTTCTTCTGGCACCCCTATAATTCTGATGTTGGTACGCTTGAAGTTGTCCCAGAGACTCCTTACAGTATCTTCATACTTTTTGATTTTTTTTTTCTTTCGACCAGTGGCATTCTAGCAGTGCTGTTTGCAGCGATCACTGACACGGAAATTCGGGGACTGAGAATCGTGCGCAGACCCCAGGGCTTGGAGATGCCAAGCCGGAGGAACTGTGTCATCAGCAGAGGGGAAGCCATTGTGAGTCGCTCCACCCCTGGTGATTCTGAGACCCCGCCCTACCCCACCTACAACCCTGCCCAAGCTGTGCCCCTGCCTGCCTGCCTGCAGCATAACCTAAGGGTCTGCAGCTGAGACACAACTCCAATAGATCCAAACTCCAAACAATGAGGAGAAAGGCCTGCAGGTCATTTCCCCCCAATGATACCTCCCAGTGATAACTATACCCAGCCTTCAAAGGCATACAACAAGAGTGTCCACCCCAGGTGATTGGGGAGACTGAATCACTGGGCCATATATAGGACACCTAGCACAGAAAGCCAAAATGCAGAGACTAAGAAACAGGTCACAAAAGACAGAAATGGAGGAATGCAAATGATTGGATATAGAGTTCAAAACCATGGTTATTAGGTTTTTCAAGAAGTTTCTAGAGACTGCTGATAAATTTAGTGAGATCCTCGAGGATATGAAAAAGAACTAGCTAGAAATTAAGCATACACTGACTGAAATAAAGAATAATATACAGAGATCCAACAGCAGATGAGAGGATCACAAGAATCAAGTCAAAGATTTGAAATATGAAGATGCAAAACCCACCCAGCCGAAAATACTCATTTTTCTATACTCTCTGCAACCATGGTTATTATAAAACTTCAAATACTTTTTTTTGTTCAATCTGATGGTCAAAATATCTTATTATATTAGTTTACACTAACTGCTAGAGAGGCTAAACATCTTTTCATATTACTAGCTATCATATTTTCTGGCATATAAGATGACCCCCAACTTTTGAGAAGATTTTTTCTGGGTTAAAAAGTCCGGACGGAGACTGTATGTAGCACAAAAATGGGCCGACCGGGCCAACCGGAGACACTTGCGGTCTCCTTCCGGCTCCATTGAAATGAATGGAGTGTGGCCGTTTTTGAGCTCTCCCCACTGTATGCAGCCACTGCAGATTTTCCAGTCTGGCTTGGAAGTTTCAGCACCCGCCCTATAAGACGATACCTGACATATAAGACGACCCCCAACTTTTGAGAAGATTTTCCTGGGTTAAAAAGTCGTCTTATAGGCCAGAAAATATGGTACTTATATTTTGTCATCTGTGAATTACCTGTTCACATACCTTGTCCATTCTATTTTGATGGTTTGTATTTTACTTTATGATTTGTAAAAGCCCTCTAAATATGACTAAACTATAGTGCCTATTATGTATATTGCAAATATTTTCTCTCTGTCTTCTTTGTTTTTTAATGCTTTTTATGGTACAGAAAGTTTAAATTGTGTATAGTCAGATTCATCTCTCTTTCCCTTTTGGTAACTGCTTTTGTCTAGCTTAGGAGGATCTTACCCAAGATTATAAAAATATACTCAGAAGTTTTATTCTACTCATTTTGGTGTTTAAATTGGCTATTGAATCTACATGGAATTTAGTTTTGTATATATTGTGAAGTGTCATTTTATTTCATTTTTTTCTAAAAAATGATGAACAATTGTTCATTTATCACACACTAACGCCATAGTTTTCTTGGACCTAGTTTCATAGTCTCTAATTATTAACTTCATAATAGTTTTTGTTCTTCTAAAGCAGGTCACTCCTTGATATTTTTTCTGTTATAAACTGTTATTGGTCTTTCTTATGTATTTACTTTAGTAGATGAACTTTAGAAGAATTTGGAAGATAATTATTTTTTAAATCAATTGATTTTTCATTGAGATCACACTGAATTTATATATTAACTAGAGGCCCAATGCACTAAAATTTGTGCGAGAGTAGACATTCCTTCCCCTGGCTTCCAGCACCAGCTTCCCTCTAGCACCCAGGACCCAGGCTGCTTCCCTCCTCCCACTGCTTGCAGGTACCCAGGCTGGTGTCCCTTGGTCCTCAGCTTCATCAGGAAGGACATCTGGAATGACATCCAGAAGATGTCCAGTCTAATTAGCATATTATCCTTTTATTATTATAGATTTGGTGAAAATTTCTTGGAAATAATATTAAAACTTTTTTATGCATAGAATGGCATTACTCTCTATTTATTTGGACTACTTTTCTATTTTTTGTATTTTATTGATCTCTTCAAACATTATAGTTTTTCTTGATTAAATTTTAATAACAGTTTTATTAAAATAAAATTCACATACCAAAAAGTTCATCTGTTTACAGCGTGTAATTCAGTGGTATTTAAATAGAGTTGTGTATTGATCACTATTATTTAATTCCAGAAGATTTTTGTCACTCCTTATAGGAACTCCATGCCTATTAATAGTTATTTCCCATTCTTTACCTCCCCATACTCTGACAGCTACTAATTTACTTTCTGTTTCTATGAATTTGCCTATCCTGGACATTTTCAAAAAGTTGAATCAAACAACTTGTGGCGTTTGTGTCTGACTTCTTTCATTAGCATAACAATTTCTGTTTGTTTGTTTGCTTGCTTGTTTGTTTTTGTTAATCTTCACCCGAGGATGTTTTTCCATTGATTTTTAGGGAGAGTGAAAGAAAGAGGAAAGGACAGAGAGAAAAACACCCATATGAGAGAATCTCCAGAACACTGTTGAATAGAAGTAGTGAGAGCAGACATACTTGTCTTGTTTCTTATCTGAAGGAAAAAACATCTAGTCTTTAACCTTTATGTAGACCTCTAAAAGATGTCTTTTACCAGGTAAAGATCTCTCTATTCTTAGTCTGTTCAATGTTTTTATCTTCATGAAAGGGTACTGTATTTTGTCAAAAAATTTTCTTCATCTATTGAGATGACCATGTGGTTTTGTCCTTTATTTTATTAATATGCTATATCACAGCAATTGATTTACTGATGTTAAACCAAACTTGCACTACTGGAGTAAATCCCAATTTGTCATGGTATATCATTCTTTCTGTATGTGACTGCTGGATTTGGTTTGCTAGTATTTTGTTGAAGATTTTTGTTTCTATATTCATAAGGCATATTGGTCTATAATTTTCTTTTCTTGTGATGTCTGTGAATGGCTTTGGTAGCAGAGTAATACTTGATTCATAGAAGCAGTTGGGAAGTACATCCTCCTCTTCTATGTTTGTAAAGGGTTTGTGAAGGGTTGCTGTTAATTCTTTAAATGTTTGGTACAATTCATCTATGAAGCCATCTGTGTCTAGACATTTCTTTGTAAGAAGTTATTTCATTCCTAAACCAGTCTCTTTATTTGACTTATTCCAAATTCTGCATTTATGAGTCATTCATGTATGTTTTTTTTTATTTGTTGGCATAGTATCTATATATATAAAAGCCTAAGTGACCATCCGACTGTTCGACCATTCAACCAGTAGCTATGATGCTCACTGACCAGATGCTCAACAGAGGAGCTGCCAAGCTGCGGTGACTTGGCAGCTGCAGTTCTTCAGTGACACACCCAGAACCAGAGAGGAGGGAGCCCAATTCCAGGGTCCATCACCCAAAAATCACTCTCTCACAATCTAGGACCCCTCGGGGAATGTGAGAGAGCTAGTTTTGGCCCAATCTCCACAGGCCAGGCAGAGGGACCCCACCAGTTCACAAATCCGTGCACCTAGCCTCTAGTTTTTAATAATATTCTTTAGTAAGCCTCTTTATTTCTATAAAGTCTGTAGTAATCTCTCTTCTTCGTTCCCTATTTTAGTAATGCATGACTAATCTCTTTTATTTTTTTAGTTTAGCTGAAGTTTAAAAAATTTTGTTAATCTTTTCAAAGAACCAAATTTTATTTTATTGATTTTCTTTATTAGTTTCTATGCTCTATTTCACTTATTTTCACTCTTGTCCTTTTTTTACTTCCTTCTGCTTGCTTTGAGTTTAGTTTTTATGCTTTTTTTGTTTGTTTCTTATGGTGAAAGGCAAATTACTGATCTTCCTTCTTGTTCCTTACAGATATTTATAGCTATAAATTTCCCTCTAAGCACTGATTTATCTGTATCCCATGAATTTTGGTAGGTTGTTCATTTTTATTAATCTTAAAGAATTTTCTAATCTACCTTTTGATTTCTCCTTTAACATATTGTCTATATGGAGTATGTTGTTTAATTTTCACATATTTGCTAATTCCCAAAATTTCTTTATGTAATTGATTTGTAATCACATTCCATTGTGGTCAAAAAACATACTTTGTCTGATTTCAATCTTTTTCCATTAATTGAGGCTTGTTTTGTGGCCTAACATATGATCTGTCTTGTCTATCCAGGCTACTATAACAAAATACCACAAACTGGAAGCCTTATAAACAACAGAAATTTATTTCTCACAATTCTGGAGGCTGAGCTGTACAATACCAGATGTCCAAGAAGCTTGTAAATTTGGTGTTTAGTGAGGGCTCTCTTCCTGGTTCAGAGATAACTGTTTCCATGTCCTCACATGGGGAAAGGAGGCAAGGGAGCTCTCTGGGCCTCTTTTATAAAGATATTAATTCCACTCATGAGGGCTCCACCTTAATGACCTAATCACTTCCCAAAAGTCACATCTGCAAATACCATCATATTGGGAATTAGGTTTCAACATATGAATTTTGGAGAAACAAAAATACTAGTCTATAGCATTGTCTATACTGGAGAATTTCCATGTATACCTGAAAAGAATGTGTATTCTGTTATTCAGGGGTATTATGTTCTACAAATATCTGCTTAGGTCTAATCAGTTTATACTTTTATTCAAGTCTTCTATTTCCTTGTTGATGTTCTTCCTAGTTGTTCTGTCCATTGTTGAAAGTCAGGAATTGAAGCCTTCATCATTGTTATTGAGCTGTCTATTTTTCTCTTTAATTCTGTCAGGTTTTAGTTTGTGTGTCTTGCCACTTTATTGTTATGACACATATGTCTATAATTGTTGTCTTTCTGGTGAATTGACCCTTCTATCACTACAAGATTACTTTCTTTGTTTCTGGCAATAATGTTTGTCTTACAGTATATTTAGTCTAATATTGGTATAAATGCTCCAGTTCTTTTTTGGATACTGTTTGCATGGTATATCTTTTTCTTATTTTAAACCTATGTGTGTTTTTGAATCTGAAGTATGTCTCTTCACAGACAATAGTGTGCTCAAGGCCTGGGGTGAGAGGGCAGGAGCAGGCTAGAGGGGGTCAGTGGGGGAAAAGGGGGACATATACTTTCCACAATAAAAAAAATTATTAAAAAAAGAAATTCAACATCAAAAAAATAAAGTATATCTCTTGTCACAGTATATAGTTGACTCATGTTTTTTATCTATTCTGCCAATTTCTGCCTTATTTTCAAAAAAGAGACCGATAAGGTAGGTGTTGATTCCAGGCAAAATTCCAAAAAACAAAATAAATTATTAAATACTCTTTTTAGTATTTAGAATCAAGAGTCATATTGAATTGACTGATACAAGTTGAACCAAACTGATATAATTACTTTTTGTTTTAACAGAATTACTGGGCATACAATAGGGAAGGTGTTATTAGATTCCTTGAGTTTAGCAAGTTTCTCATGATAATAAAATTACTTGGATGGTTAAGTAAGAACTAGATGGTAATATGGTCAGCAATTTTGTAGCTTACTGATCAAATACATCTAAAGAGGATTGGTAAAGGGATTGGTATTTACCCAAAGGTATAAATAAGTGAAGAGCAGCAGGACCTGGACTTTGGCCCTGTCTAGGTTTACAGGTGTTAAGTTCCTTGAACCTGCTTATCAAGTTTTCTAGATATATAAGGCAGTTAATAATATAATTGATGATTGCATCAAGACTCAAAATTATCTCAATTAACTGGAATTCTAGTTTAAAATTTAGTGGAGTCGGATCCAGGTTTCGTGAGGCCTGAAGCCTATAGAATTTGGAAGCCCCTCTTTAATTTAAAAAAGTAACATTATGAATATAAAAAATAAAGTACAAAAGTAAATATTTATTAACATAATAAAGAAATCATCACAGCCATGGAGTTAGCTCACTTTACTCAGCTTTCAGAATCCCCTCGCATTCTCAGGGGCCTGACACATGAAGGCCCTTGAACCTTAAGTTTTCATTAGCTTTAGGGTACAACTACTCTGGTAAAAAAAAATTTGCATTTATGTTAAAATAACTAACCTTTATTTCAATAATATAGGCTGGGGGGTATTGTTTGATTACAATCTTACTGTGCATCGATATTGTGACACAGCAAATAAAAATGAGCCAGCTCAGGCACGTAGTATTCTAAATTCACCATATGCATTGGTCAAATCAGTTCTGGGAGCCCAGATTGAGAGGGAACATTGGCAAACCAAAGCACATATAAGGGAAGCAGACAATGTGATGAAAGTCTCTAAAATTTGCCTGTGAGGCCCTAACCGGTTTGGCTCAGTGGATAGAATGTCAGCCTGCGGACTCAAGGATCCCAGGTTCGAATCCGGCCAAGGGCATGTACCTTCATTGCGGGCACATACCCAGTAGGGGGTGTGCAGGAGGCAGCTGATTGATGTTTCTCTCTCATCGATGTTTCTAACTCTCTATCTCTCTCCCTTCCTCTCTGTATAAAATCAATAAAATATATTTTAAAAAATGTTTTGTCTGTGAGGAACTCCTGAAGGATTGAAGGTCTTGGCTTTGGGAAGGAGATGCTTCTGGAGGACAGCAGAAAAACGAATGAAATGTGTTCTGTATTGTCCTAGAGGAAGAAAGTATGAGTTGCAAGAAGATTTCGGCTCAATATATTCAACAATGTATTCTACTCAATTCAGCAATACTTATGGTGCCTATTAGTGTTAGGAACTATTTTGGGGCATGGGATAAAACTGTACTCAAAATGGGCAAAAATCTCTATTTTCACAAAATTTACATTTTGTGAGACAGTAACGTAAAAATGTATGTCAGGTGATGAGGTGATGATTTGTCCTAAGGAAAAACTACAGCAACAAACAATTAAGATTAAAATTTTAAAAGGGTACAAATACAATTACATCAAAAAGAATAAAAACCTATGAACAAATCTGTCAAAATATGTGCAAGGCTGGTAAACAGAAAACTATAAATTATTAGTGAGAGAAACTAAAGATGACTTACACAAGTGGGAGTATATGCCATGTTTGTGGACTGGAAATCTATATATTATAAAAATGTCAATTTCCCCCAAAATTGACCTAGAGATTCAATGTAGCCCTATTTTTTTTAAGTATTGGTGCCCTGCCCAAGGTAACTCGGTTGGTTGGGATGCCATCCTGTGCCCTGGAAGGCTGTAGGTTCAATTCCAGGTCAGGGCGCATACCCAGGCTGCAGGTTCTATCCCCCACTGGGGAGTGTAAGGGAAGCAACCAATCGATATACCTTTCTTGTATCACTTTTTTTTTTCATGTATTGGGGTGTGTGTGTGTGTGTGTGTTGACAAGCTGATTCTAAAAATGTATATGGTCCAAGAGGAGCCAAAATGATCTTAAAGAAGAAAAAATTTAGGGATCTTACTGTACCAAATTTCAAAACTTTAAAGCCACAATAAATAAGACAGTGCAGTATTTTGGCAAAAGAAATGACAACTGGACCAATGAGATACAACAGAGTCCAGAAACAGACCCACACATATATGGGTACTTTATGGCAAGCGTGATACTCAGAACAGTAGGAAAAGGTTGATCTTTTCAATAAATGATGACAAGCCAACGGGATATTCATTGGGGAGAAAATGAAAATTGACTCAGAAGGATTGTAGATTTTAATGTAAAAGGCAAACAGTAAGATTCCTAAATTATAACATTGGAGAATATATTGATGACTTGGTGTAGGGAAAGATTTCTTAAGCATTACAAAAACACACTAACTGTAAAGCAAAAAATAGATAATCTAGTGCTCCATAAACTATATAGTTGTCATAGTGGTGCCACCATTGCTCAAAGTTCGCTTGGAACTCTTTGGATTTTTTTCTTTGAACAGAGTTAATGTAGCTTACTCCAAAATCCAGTCCCTCCAGCGGTCAGGTCCCTGGGAAGCTCAGTGGTCGGGAACTTCAGATACTCCTGGCTGGCAGGAACGTTAAAGCTTTTAGCCTATCTGGTGTTTGACCCTCCATGGCATCATTAGTGACGAGCAGGCATCTAACCTCTAAGTCAAACCTGGAGTGAAGGGAATGTGGTTAACACCCTCAAGGCAGCCCCAACACATCTTCCTATTCTGCTCTGATTGTCAGAAATTTCTTTCATTTCTCACTAAAACCTGCCTCATTATACCTTCCGTTCTCTGGTCATAATGGAGTGTGGAACAGAAGTCAAGCATCTGTGTACCACCTCCATTATTTTGCCATTTTTTATCCTATTCAAGCATCACTGATCCTATTGGTTTTTAATATCTTTCATTCAAATGACCCAGTTTTCATAGGTGAGTAATTTTACCTTACATGCAAAGTACATCACCTTGTACGTGGAAAACCTATATCAGCTGGAGCTTAACAGCATAAGGAATAATATCAGAAGGAAGAGAAAATGATGATATTAAATTCTACTTAGGAAGTGTTGCCTAGCAAAGATGCTGAGCCGGAGGCAACCTCTCTTTTTGTTAAAACAGAGATTAGCCAATGTTGAGAGGTGTAGAGACAAAGTACCACAAAACGATACGTCCTCCTTATCATAGACTCAAGGGAACTGAAAGGGGCATACTGTTTGCACCATGTGATCTCTTGTTTAACTTCACTGTCTGTGTACCACTCAAAAGCATCTCCTATACCTCTAGTGCAGTGTGGTTCTCAACCTTCCTAATGCCGCGGACCCCTTATTACAGTTCCTCATGTGGTGACCCCCAACCATAACATTACTTTCGTTGCTACTTCATAACTGTAATGTTGCTACTGTTATGAATCGTAATGTAAATATCTGATGTGCACGATGTATTTAGGCGACCCCTGTGAAAGGGTCGTTTGACCCCTGAAAGAGTCGCCACCCACAGGTTGAGAACCACTGCTCATGTGGGAGGTGTACATATTGCGACCCACTAGTGAAGGGTTCAAGCACTTTGGCTATGGTTAAGCTGATCAGATTGAGGTCATGGTTCTTCTACCTCCTAGCTGCTCCATCTTATACACCTTAACCATTGTAAACGTCAGTTTCTTCATCTTTATGACAGGAGTAGTATTAGCTCTTCAGAGTGATGCTTTCTTAAAGGCATTTGAACGTTATGCCCAGGTTGTAAGCTGAATATTGAAGAATATAAATTCAGCCTAAGACTCCAGCATCATTCAGTTTGGGGGCTGAATTAATTCAGCCTTTACACACTGACCAGGCTGTGCTTGCAGCCAACTAAAATTGCTAGGCTATACTGGCATGTTCTGCCTGCCAACCAAATCCCCCATTGTGAGCTTGTGTTGCTGAGCATTTGGGCCCGAGGGAGGACTTAGCATGTATTCTTATTACCTAGATTCTCCCCTTCCCTTTAACGTGGTGCTTGAACATTTGTTCAACGCCTTCTGTTACCCTGCACTTGAGGAAAAGGGAGTCAAATGGACAGAGTGGAGCTCTGATGAGAATGTATTTGAGACTCTAGATGTGAGTGTGCATTCCTTTGAAGTAAGAAAATGGAAACTTTTTGCTGAGTATCCACTGTGTTTCAGGCACTTTCCTCTAACATCTCATTTAATAATCCAAAAACCCCTTAAAATAGATGCAATTCTCATTTTCCTGAGCAGAAATCTGAATTTTTATTTTAAGTGGTTAAGCATTGTAATTATGCAATCAATGTTTTACTATTTTGGCTTAATATTATTTCATAAACACTTTATCTGCTTTATCATATTGCTTAATATTTTTCTGTTTCTTCCCCTTTACAAATAAATGTCTTCTCATTCTAAAAACTTTATTTTGTTGTTGTTAATCCTCACCCAAGGATGTTTTTGTTTTGATCTTTTTAGAGTGGAAGGGAGAGGAAGAGGGAGAGACAGAGAAGCATGGATTTGAGAGACACATTGATTGGTTTTCTCCTAACGTCCCCTCCCCCTCCCAGAGCCAGATTGGGCCTGCCCTTGATAGGAATCGAACCCGGGACGTTCAGTCCACGGGCCTATGCTCTATCCACTGAGCCAAACCAGCAAAGGCTCTAAAAACATTTGAGACCCTCTTACCTTGATGTTTATCATGTTAACGGTTGTATAATAACCCTAAGTTACCCTACTTTAATTTATTTAACCAATTTCCTTTTGTTGACAGTTTAGCTTTGTTTGTTTGCTTTTTGTGGTTTTTTAAATTATTATTTCTGTAATAAATGATCCTGATAGGAACATTTTGCACAGCATGATTTTGTTCTGGAAATTTCCCCAAGAATGGAATGACTACATCAAAGGGGATTTGGCTCTTTACAGAGACTAGCGAATTGCTTACCCAAAGGAGTGTGTGGTTCTTCAGGGTAAAAAGAAAAACCTGGTTTCTACAAAAGAAATTAATTTTCCACTTATTCATAAAATATTTGATAGATGTTAGGCGCCGTGCCAGGGGATGGGGATGGGGATGAGCAAGGTCTGGTCTGGTAGAGGCGACCACGCGCTCCAGGTCCCTACCTCTGGACAGGGAGGACCGCTCGCACCTTCTTGAGGAGTGGAAAGAGGGAGCTGCTGCGAGTACCGGGGAGATCTGGCCTGAGCCTTGCAGAATGAGTAAGAGTTTTGTCACGGGATTAATATTTATTTTATTGTGACTCTCTGCCCTTCCTATAAGAAAAAAAAAATTTCCCACTTTTGGCACAGAGAACACTGGCGGAGCCGAAGCCCCCAACGTCGTAAGCCTCTTTTTATCTCCTAGAGGAGGGCAGGGGGTGTCTCCGACCGCGGGTGCGGGGTCCGGGGTGCGGGGTCCCGGGTGCGGGAACTCCCGGCGCGGCACTGCCCGCAGAAGACAGGAGAGGACCTGGGCGCGGGGACCGCCGTCCCCAAGGACCAGACCCGACGCGAGGCCCTCGGGGGAGGGCAGACGCGCCCTGGGCGCAGGGCTCCCGCGGAGTCGGCGCGGCGCGGTCAGGTCGGGCGGACCGGGAGGGAGGGAAGCGCAGCTGCTCGGGGTGCAGGGTTAGAGGGACTCGGCGAGGGGCTCCGCGGGGGCAGGCGGGCGGGAGCGGGCGGGGGCGGAGCTCCGGGGCCGGGGCCGCGGCGGCTGCCCAGAGGGTCTGCGGGGGCTGCCGTGGCCAGGCCCGAGGGCGGGCGCCTCTCCGGGACCGGGACCTCGGAACCGGGAGCGGGGGCCCGCGCGCCGTCTCAGCTAAGCTGAGAGCCCATCCTCGCGGGGACCCACAGCCCACGGGCCGGCGCTGTCCCAGGTGAGGGAGCCCGTGCCTGGGCGCCAGGTAGGACCGAGGGCCGCGAGGAGAGCGGGCAGAACGCGGCCCAGCGCGGGAGGGGCAGTGGCGGGTCTGGGGGCTGCGGGCTCGGGGGGCGGAGGGGGGCAAACGAAGGGCGCAGGCCTGAGCAGCTCAGCCCTGGAAACACTGGGTGCCGGTCACGGGGCAAGTCCAGTTACAAGACCAAAAGCTTCCCGGCTGGACCCAGCGGCTCATTTACCCCCGAAGGGGCGGATGAGCTGGAGTGCGCGCCCCAAGACTCGGGCTATGGCTGGTGTCTTGTGCCTGTGCCTTGTTCCTTCTGTCTGTATGCAGCATTGTCCCAAAGAACACCTTTTCCGTGTGTGTTAAGGGAACAGTTTTCTAGGGTGTTTGGAACAGAGGGCCACAGTACCTGCACCCACCCTGCTGGCTAAGCCCTCTTGGAGGCTCTTGGCCCAATCCTCCAGCTCCCTTAGGGACCTTGCCTGGGTGGTACCAAATTAAGGTCTCAGCCTCTGGGCCTGATCACCAGCTTCCATATTCCTTGGGGAGGGAATATGTATACCAGATTGATGGAGTCTTTTATTATTTTTTAAATTATTTTATAATTTTAGTTTCAATAGGTAACACATGCACATGGTTTTAAAAAATCAAACTATACAGATTATCTTTTAGAATAACGCCTATACTAGCATTTGTGTTTATTTATAATTTCCTTGTTTTTTCACCCATATTCTTTCCTACTCTCTTGTTCTGTCTCCTTCTTTTGATTCTGTATCCCACCTCCTGCCTAATGAAAGCACCAGAGGATAATGATGTCACCCCACTGTCTGCAAACCTTAAGCTCCAGTGTTGCCCACTAGCACTACCCCTGCTTTCTTCAAAGTCTTTCACTGCAGTGGTTCTTGGGGTAGGGAGCCCACTACCCAAAGGATATTTCCTTTATTTGCCTTAACTCTCCGGCGATTTGAAGAAAGCAGCATTGGGGAACTGTCCGTGAGAAGTTCTGTACTACCTGTTCTTTCCCTTCAACTGGGCTTTCCAAGTGCAGTGTCAGTGGAGGCTGGTAGTGAGGGGAATCAAGGAGGGATATTTCCTAAAGAGCTCTAGATTTCCAGAAACCAACACCTCGCTGGTTGGGATTCCTGAAAGTGGAACTCCACCAGGTACATCTTTCCATTGCCCTCCTCTTTCCCCATGGACCGGCAGAGTTGCATGGGATTTTTCCTCTGTAAGAACTCAGAAGGTGGAGGTTTTCTAGTTGTGAGGGGAGGGGGTGGGTTGTAGAGGAAGGAGGTGCAGGCCAAGACCCCTGAATGGAGAAGAATCCTGGGGCTCAGGACCTGTCATTCAGGAACAGCCTCCAGATAACTTTGTAAGAGACCATATTTGTGGCTTACTTCTTGCCAGCAATCAGCACAATCAACTTTTCCCCAAGGCTTTTTCTATGCAGGGCAAAACAGATCGAGAAGAAGGAAAAAGAAAATGAGCAAATAAGCCCATTTTTATCTACATGATAAAATAGGGGTTGTTCAAATTCTTTCTACTGAGGTTTAAGGTATTTTAGGAGTTGTACACAGTGTCTAAACCTAGTAGCCCCTCCAGTCACTACATTTTCCTTTATTTTTTCATGTTGCAAGACCCTGACCCGGATCCCAAACATGTGGAAATATACAGGTTGATTAGAAGCTGCCACTTCTAAGAAGCCCTATGGATTGGAGGGGTTGGGAGGGAGAAGATTACAAAATAAGGACTTATCCTTTTGCTAATGTAGGTAAATAATGGAAAGGAATGGATTAAATTGAGTTTGGTAAGAAATTGAGTATAATTAAGAAAGTAGGGAAATGAATAAGAGGTGAAGGAATCACTCACCATTCATTCATTCATTCATTCATTCATTCAAAATGTTTATAATGTGCCTGGCTATGTGCCAGTTACTGGGGGAGAAGGGCTAAGGGTGAATAGAACCAGGCAGGATCCCTGATCTCCTGAAGTTCACAGATGCTTTGGGGGAGGCAACTGATATTGCAAACTAAGCTCTCTAAAGGAAAGAAGAATGTGTACGTGGGCTGCACTGCACGACCAAGTAAGGCTTTCTCAAGGAGGTTTCCCTTGAGCTGCTTTTCCAGGGGAGGTGGGATATATCCCTGGTTTTGAGAGAGGATCTTCATGTCTCAGTTAGGAATTGCATTTAGCTGCTTGGAATCAAGAAGTCCGTCTTTCATGTGGTGTTTGCCATCCAGCGTGTGCACACACGTAGAGTTGGCATTTCTGGAGTTTGGGGAAAGGAGGCTTTGTGGTCATCGCATCCTTTGTCCTGTCTTGAGTTGGTCATGGTTTTCCATTGCTGTTATTCTTGCTTTTAAATTAAATGCTTAAATTAATGTTATCCTTACAGTGACAGTTTATTGTTATCACTGAGTACTTTCCCAGGTGAAAACAGGTGTGGCAGGTAGACTGCAATATCTTCTCCCCAAAACTGCTCGTACCTTTTCAGGGTTTCATATATAGTCCTTAAGTAAAGGCGGAAAAACTAATTGCATTGATACTGTAAGTAAAAGTAACATAAAGCTCACAATGGGGTTCTCTGACAAACAACATATTTTATGTGCAAGTAAACATTTCTTCCAACATTTCTTCCAACACTACTTACAGCAAATTTTCTAATGTCCAGTACTGTGTTAGATACTATGGATAAAATGGGTTAGTAAGACACGGTCCCGGCATTTAAGGAGTTCACAGAAGTCTAACAGGTGGGACTCACACTCACCCATGTAAGGTTAGGAAAGTACTGTGGTTTCTATAATAGTACAGTGATGCACAGCTAGGGGAGTGGTCAATTCTACCAAGGAAAGGAGGGGTTCAGAAAAGTTTCATGGAAGAGTTAACATTTGACTTGAAAGATGGGACATTCCACAATCTAGACAAAGGAGAGAGCGTTTAGTATGCAAAAACAAACTAACAAAACCCACAGAGGCATAAGCTCCAGGACATTCATGTAGCTCAAAGAACTGAAGCATAAGGAACAAAGAGGGGCTATTAAGAGATAAAACTGGAGTGGTGGGCAGGGCAGGTCACAGAGAATCTGCTCGCCATCATATGGATAGCCGGCTGGTGAAAGTATGCACTCCAGGGTTGTATGGACCCAGATTTGAGTCATGGCTTGGCCACTTTCTAGCTGTGGAATGTTGGTTAAGTAACTTGGCCTCAATATATAATGGCAATGAAGGTTGTACCACCCTCATTGAAAGAATCGAGGTAAGTCATGTTGTAACTGACACAGATTATGTGCCCAGTTATTGTTGGCTATCGTTTTCATTATTCATCCTAGGACAAAGGGAACCACTGGAGAGTTTTAAGTAAAGAAATGGCTTAGTGAGCATTTTGTTTAAAGCACAATCATTCTGGCTGCCTGTGATGCCGGGTTAAAGGGGAGTCAGTTTGGGGCAGAGAAACCACTTGAAGAGATGATAATCATTCAGATGACAGTGCATATGGCATGAATGCTAGTGACTGTGGTAGTAGCCCTGGAGAAAAGGAGACAAATGCTTGAGATGTCTGTGGGGTAGGCTCCACAGAACTCAGTTAGTCATTAGGGGTGAGGAACGGGATTCTGAGCTGTCGTCCTTTGGTTCTGTCACCCAAGTGACCTCAGGGTAAACAAAGGGAAGCCAGATGAAGGATCCAGTGTCTAGAAGTCCTCTTCTGTGAAGAGGACTTAATGATTGGTACCCAAAAAGCTGTCTTCTAATTCAGAAGGTCCCTTGACAACTAGTATATCATAGAGTAAAAGGATCAGAAAGTCTTAGTTGATCCAGAACAGATAAAATTCTTTGCTTCTCTCTCTCTCATCTCTGGGACGCTTTTAGTTCAAGGTAAATGAACATTAGACTTTATCCATTTGCCGTTGTCATAAAGTGGCACATATAACCCCCTCTCATGTCTGGAAGTTTTGATTCAACTCTTGCTTGACAATAACCTGATTGAAGTTTTTCTCCTCTTTTGTCGTGTACTGCAATCCAACAAGCACTGGCTGAGGTCCCTTGATTAATGCCAGTGAGAATTAGAGGATTCTTGTGGGCCCTATTTTATAATGCAGGGTAATGTTGGTTACGAATGCATCCATTCATAAAACAGAAAATAATCCAGACATGTGTGATAGTGTTTGCTGAAAAATTTCTGGGAACTTTATGCCTGTTTCCCCCAAATGTGGATCCTGGGAAAAGCTGATTGATTGTAGTAGCTCGAACAACTGTAGCATTACTCAAAGGCACAGAAATGAAAAGACATTATAATTAGGCAGAGCCAATGAGTGAGGTGGCAAATGTGAAGTGGGGAAAATAAGGTCTGCCTGTGCTGTGGGCAGTCTAGAGTTCGGGTATAAGTGGACTTTCCATGTCTGTGACCTTGGGCAACATATATAACCTCTCCGAGCCTCAGTTTTTACTGGTAGACATTCTTTTGATGTCTGTAAAACTGTGGTAATATCTCCTGCAAAGGCTGGTTGTGAGCTGTATATGTGCCTGGCATGGGGTGGCTCCTTAACTGGCATGTATCCTTTGACTCGACTGCCTCTGAGGTCTCTCCTTACATTGAAAAAGCAGGAAGAATGAAGATTTCTTGGGGTGAGTAACCTGAATTAGTTGGCTTTTATGTGTTTCTCATCTATGATTGATCCCCTCTCCCCACCCCACCCCCGTAACAGAGCAAATACCTGTTTTCCTCCACCCCCAGGGAATGCTTGTCAGTGATGATGGGGCAAAGATAAAATGATTTCTGCAGAGAGGAAGCTAATTTTAGCTATTCTCCTTTCAGCACACACACAAGCAAAATTACTAACACAGAGAAAAATGGAGTGATTTGACTTCTTTCTCGGTGGAGTCCCTAACAAGCATTTTTCTTGTTTATTTGTTGTTTTTCATGGAGAAAGAAAGAAGCAGGCTCAAAGAGATTGCAATGGTTCCCCCACCCCCTCACCCTCCAATAATTGTGAGCTGTTTGTTCTTAGGGGAAAAAAGTTTCGTTTTTCTCCTCTTAATAGGAGTTAATGATTTAAAGAAGTCTCGTACCCTCCATATAGTTTTTCTAAATATTCTTTACTTCGATCAAAGCCTTCAGCTTAGTTCAACAAGCATCAGTTGAGCTCCAGCTACATGCTAGGGGGGTGTTGGCACTGTGGACACAGTGATGCCAGCTGTGGCGCCCAGATCTCCAATTTGGTAGCCCTTGCAGAAGAGGCTGAGTAGGGAGAAGAGGTGGGTGCCAGCTGATTTAAGAGAGCCGGTGAGAAGGGACCCATCAGGCCAAGGTTCTCTCCTACAGCTTCAGAGCTCTGTCCATCAGATCATGAACTCCTTTGGGTCAGAATCCAGGTCTGCTCATATCTATGCTCCATGTCCTCGCACATGGGAGCCCTTTTGTGCTGTTTGTTGATTGAGAGATCAGGAGAAAAAGGCAGTGGGCAGGCCACGTGACCTTCTATTTCTGCACTCTTAAAAAATTCACAATGTAGGTACGTCAAACCATTGTGTCATCTGACTTAAACTTTTACAGTGGTGTATATCAATTATTTCTCAATAAAGCTGGAAAAAATAAAAAAATGAAAATATTCCAAATAAAGGTTTGCTCTATACAGTTAGACAAATTTCACCCTTATCTTTTGAGAGGCAGTGCAGTATAGTGGTTAAAATTCTGGGCTCTGGAATTAAGAGTGCCTGGCCCTGTATCCCAGCTCCACAAGTTACTAAGTGTGTGACCTTGGGCAAGTCATTTAACCTCTATGTGCCCCAGTTTCTTTATTACCTACTTCATTGGTTGTTAAAAGACTTAAATGAGCTAATACACATTGTTCACACTCATCAAGCACAGATACTATGTCTTATTCAACACTGAATTCAACATGATGCCTGGTACACTGGAGAAGCTGAGTGAATGAACAAATCTCAATATATAGGCATTTGACTGACAAGGCACTTTCCTACCATTAACTCACTTGATCCTCAGAACATCTCAGGAGATAAATAAAGGAGATGGACAGGATAGGTACCATCATCTCCATTTTACAAATGAGGAAGTAGGGCACTGCAAGATGGAGTGACTTGACAAAGAAAGACCAACTATGTAAATTACTCAAGCTTTTTTAAATTATTGGCTTAGAGAGAAGAAGGGAGAGAAAGAGAGAGAGAAGGAGAGAAACATCGACTTGTTGTCCCACATATTTATTCATTCATTAGTTGCTTCTTGTATGTGCCCTAATCAAAGATCAAATCTGAAGCCTTGGCATATCAGGATGATGCTCTAATCAATGGGGACAGCCTGATTCATGCCCCTAACTCCATTTGTTCTTGGCCCTATGATCTTCCCACTACCTGGCTCTGGCTGCCCCTCAATCTTGTGCAGGTTTCATGGAACTCCGAGGTCCACCAGCAAATATGAGCACACATAGCTTGTTTAGCTTTCTGAAGAAATGAATTTCTTACTGTAAATACACAGACCCAAATCGTAACTTCAAGTTAAAATTTGAAGTTTGGAAAGTTTCTATTTGGGGGGATGGGAAGACAAGCAAAGAATATTTTATGGGAATGAGGAAGTTCTTTCTATGTCTGAAAGTAGCAGAGAATCATGAAGGAAAATATGGACAGATTTTGCTACATCAATATTTAAGATATTTATGTATAAAAAGTCACAATTAAGTGAAAAGGAAAATACACTTTAAAAAGTTGAATTAGCCCTGACTGGTGTTTCACAATGGTTAGAGCCTTACCCCAAGGACAGAAGGGTCGGTCTTGGGTTTGATTCCCAGTCAAGGGCACGTACCTGGATTTTGGGTTTGCTTCCTGCTCCTGGTTGGGGAGGCAACCAGTCAATGCATCTCTCTCGCATGGATGTTTCTCTCTCTTTCCCCCTTCCACCCTCCCTTCCACTCTTTCTGAAAAAGCAATAGAAAAAATATTCTCTGTTGAGGAATGAAAAATAAATTGTATCAAATATGTCAAAAGGTTAAACATTTCAGTATCTAAAGAGCTCATAGAATTTAATAGGAAAAAA
Source organism: Murina feae (assembly GCA_004026665.1). Classification (NCBI taxonomy): domain Eukaryota; kingdom Metazoa; phylum Chordata; class Mammalia; order Chiroptera; family Vespertilionidae; genus Murina; species Murina feae. The sequence continues at coordinate 18,837 of PVJC01013528.1, read as the reverse complement.
ACATTAAGACCTTCTTTTCAAAAAAGTGGGCAAAGGATTAACAGTTTTCAAATGAGGAAAAGCACATGATTGGTGAACATATAAAATATTTTAACTTTACTTGAATAAAAGAAATAAGGTTTTTAAAAATGATATATCAGTTTGCTTATCAAGACTATTACAGCTTTAAAGATGCTGGTGGAGTGAGATAAAATGGTTACTCTCATAACAAATTATCCTGAAAATAATCACTTTAAAATTGTTTATAGAAAAGAAACAAGTTATCTAAAAAAATTATAAATAAAAATATTTATTAAATAGTACATCAGTACTAAAGTGCTAAAGAACTATAACACAAACCTTAAAAAATAAAAATACTTATGCCTAAAAATGTTCTTCACAGTATTTATTATGAACATGAAACACTAAAAACAACCCATGTGTCCAATAATAAGGGAGTGTTTAAATAAATTATGATTGGGATAAAGCAACATAGACTATCAGCTACAAGCATCAAGACTCACCACCTGGATTCAAATTCTGAATTGACTGCATATTAGCCCTACAATAACCTCTTCATGCTTCACTTTCTTTTAAAAAACAATTTTAATTCTTTATTGTTTAAATTATTACCTATGTCTCCTTTTTCCCTCATTGACATCTACCCAGCTATTCCCACCCCCCAGCACATGCCTTCACCCACCTACTGTCTGTGTCCATGGGTTATGCTTATACACGTGCATATAACTCCTTTGGTTGATCTCTAACACCCCACCACCACCACCACCACTGCTTTCCCTCTGAGGTTTGATGGTTGGTTCAATGCTTCCATGTCTCTAGGTCTATTTTTGTTCATCAGTTTATGCTGTTCATTATATTCCACAAATGAGTGAGTGCCAGAGTTCTTGTTCCAGCATCTAAAAGGGTTCAGCAATCTGGAGAAGGGCTCTGTATAATGTAATAAGGAGTCCAGAGACGAAGCATAATTTTGAAAGGCATTATGGGGAGGCAGAGGAGCCTAGCTAAAGAAACTAAGATCTTCTCTCAGGACCCCTTGCTATTTATTAACACAAATTGTCCTAAGGTGAGGTGGAGATATACACTTCAAAGGGTAGGGTTAGGTACAGAATCCATGGAATTTGCCTACAGTTGTTCAGGTGTTTGGCCAGTAGGACCTGTAGGAGGCAATAACATGTAGATTAAGATCCCTTAGCAGTCTGGAAGCAAGTAATCATCCTTTTTCAGGTTTGGGGAAATGCCCTTGCCATTCCAGATGATTCAGCCCTTGCTGACATGCTGGAAATGGCTTCTAGCAAGTGAGATTATCTGATATTTATCTTTCTCCATCCGGCTTATTTCACTTAGCATAATGCTCTTCAGGTACAACAAAGCTGTTGCAAATGGTAAGCGTTCCTTCTTTTTTTACAGCAGCATAGTATTCCATTGTGCAGATGTACTACTGTTTTTTAATCCACTCATCTGCTGATGGGCACTTAGGCTGTTTCCAAATCTTAGCTATTGTTATTGTTGTGCTATGAACATAGAGGTGCATATATCCTTTCTGACCGGTGTTTCTGGTTTCTTGGGATATATTCCTAGAAGTAGGATTACTGGGTCCATTTTAATTACTGGGTCCATTACTGGGTCCATTACTGAGTTCCATTTTAATTTTTTGAGGAAGCTCTATATTGTTTTCTACAGTGGCTGCACCAGTCTGCATTCCCACCAGCAGTGCACAAGAGTTCTTTTTTCTCCACATTCTCTCCAGCACTTGTAATTTTGTTGATTTGTTGATGAAGCCATTCTGACAGGTATGAAATGATACCTCATTGTTGTTTTGATTTGCATCTCTTGAGTGATTAGTGACTTTGAGCACGTTTTCATGTGTCTTCTTTTGAAAGTGTCTATTTAGGTCCGTTGCCCATTTTTTGATTGGATTGTTTATCTTCCTTTTGTTAAGTTGTATAATTTCCCTATAAATTTTGGAGATTAAATCTTTATCAGATGTAACATTGGCAAATACGTTCTCCCATGCAGAGGGCTTTCTTGTTGTTTTGTTGATGGTTTCTTTTGCTGTGCAAAGCTTTTTATTTTGATGTAGTCCCATTTGTTTATTTTCTCCTTAGTTTCCATTGTCCCAGGAGCTGTATTGGTAAAGATATTGCTATGATGTATGTCTAATATATGTCTGATTTTACTGCCTATGAAATCTTCTAAGATTTTTATGGTTTCCTGTCCTACATTTTAGTCATTTATCCACTTTTAGTTTATTTTTGTGTATGGTGTAAGTTGATGGTCTAGTTTCATTTTTTTTTTAATATATCTGTCCAACTTTCCCAACACCATTTATTGAAGAAACTGTCTTGACTCCATTGTATGCTCTGGCCTCCTTTGTCAAATATTAATTAAGTATACTGGCTTGGGTCAATTTCCGGGTTCTCTGTTCTGTTCCATTGGTCTATATGTCTGTTCTTGTGCCAGTACCAGGCAGTTCTGAGAATGGTGGCTTTGTTATATAGCTTGATATCTGGTATTGTGATCCCTCTAACTTTGTTCTTTGTCAAGATTGCAGTGGCTATTCAGGATCTTTTTTATATTTCATATGAATTTATGGAGAGTATGTTCTAGGTTTGTGAAATATACTATTGGTGTTTTAATTGGAATTGCATTGAATTTAGAGATGGCTTTGGGTAGTAGTATGGGCATTTTAATGATGTTGATTCTACCAATCCATGAACATGGTATATTCTTCCAGTTGTTTATGTCTTCATCTATATCTTCTTTCAATATTCTATAGTTTTCTAAGTACAGGTCTTTTACCTCTTTAGTTAAGTTTTTTCCTAGGTATCTTAATTTTTTTGTTGCAATGGTAAATGGGATTGTTTTTTTAGTTTCTCTTTCTGTGACTTCATTATTGGTGTAAAAAAGAGCCAAAGATTTCTGTGTGTTAATTTTGTATCCTGCTACATTGCCAAATTCATTTATTAAATCTAATAGTGTTTGGATGGAGACTTTAGGGCTTTCTGTGTACAATATCATGTCATCTGCAAATAATGACAGTTTTACTCCTTGTTTTCCAATTTGGATGCCTTTTATTTTTTCTTCCTGTCTGATCACTATGGCTAGCACTTCCAGTACTATGTCTAACAAGAGTGGTGAAACTGGGCATCCCTTGTTCTTAAGAGCAGTAAGAAAATCCCAGAGTAAGCAGATGGAAGGGAAAATAAAGATTAGAGCAGCAATAAATGACAAAAAAACTATACAAAAGATCAATAAAACCAAGAACTGGTTCTTTGAAAGGATAAACAAGATTGATGAACCTCTAGCCAGGCTCACTAAGAAACAGAGAGGATGCAAATAAACAAAATCAGAAATGAAAGAGGTGAAATAACAACCGACCCAACAGACACACAAAGGATTGTGAAAAAATACTATAAACAACTGTACTACAACAAAATGGACAACATAGAGGAAGTAGACATATTCCTAGAAAAATACAATCTTCCAAAACTCAATCAGGAAGAATCAAAAAACCTGAACAGGTCAATAGCTACTGATGAAATTGAAGCAGCAATCAAAAAACTTCCAGCAAACAGTTCCATATGGCTTCATAGGGGAGTTTTAGCAAACATTCAAAGAAGAATTAAAACCTATTCTCCTATGACTATTCCAAAAAATTCAAGAAGAAGGCACACTTCCAAGCTCTTTCTATGAAGCCAGCATTACCGTAATCCCAGATAAAAGACACTACAAAGAAAGAGAATTACAGGCCAATATCCCTAGTGAACATAGATGCTAAAATCCTCAACAAAATCCTAACAAACTGGATCTAGCATTACATTAAAAATAGCATACACCATAACCAAGTGAGATTTATTCTGGGGATGCAAGGCTGGCATAATTTCTGCAAATCAAAAAAACGTTATCCATCACATAAACAATTTGAGAGGAAAAAATCACATAACCATATTAGTTGATGCAGAAAAAGCATTTGACAAAATCCAACACCCTTTCTTGATAAAAGCTCTCAGCAAAGTGGGAATAGAAGGATCATACCTCAACATAATAAAAGACTTATATGGCAAACCTACAGCCAACATCATGCTCAATGGGCAAAAACTAAAACCATGACTCGCTTGCTTCATCTATACAGTGGTGACAAGAAGGGTACCTACTGCATAGTTTATGTGGGTTAAATGAATCCATATAAGTCCACAATTCCAAAATTCTCAAAGCTCTACAAACCTAAAAGTTTTTGTAAATTTATTAGTAGCAAAATATGATAGAACTGACATAACTTTATCCCACTTTCTATTACTACTAGGATATTCTGGGGCTATAGTCAATCTTAATCCTTTTCATAGTTTTACTTTCCCGGCAGAATCTTTAAGGTTCCCTTATGAATTAATAACCCTCATGAACATGTGAAAAGATTAACTGAGGTCAATGCTAATTGGAGTCAGGTATGTATATCTACTTTGAGCTAATCCCTTCACCTAGAAACCTTCCAAATCCTCCAGCCCAGAACTTTCAAACTTTAAGATGGAGAATTTTTATTTTATTTTTTTGTTAATCCACACCTGAGGATATTTTTCCATTGATTTTTAGAGAGAGTAGAAGAGAGAGGGAAAGACAGAGAGGAGCATTGATGTGAGAGAAACACATTGCTTGGTTGCCTCCTTTACAAGCCCCATCAGGGCCCGGGCCGGGAAGGAGCCTGCAACCAAGTTACGTGCCCTTGACCAGAATCAAACCCAGGATCCTGATCCACAGGCGAATGCTCTATCCACTGAGCAAAACTGGCTAGGGCAAGATGGGGAATATTATTAACTAGATTGCTGAGCTCCATCCCCAGAAACTCTCATTGAGTAGATCCGGGGTTGGGTAAAATGTCTGTAGTTCCCACAATTCCCAGGTGATGTTGATCATACACCACAAGTTAAGTACCCTGCCCTAACCCACCCCCTCTTTAATTTGTATCACCCCTTACACTGTACCTTTTTTATGTGAACATTTTTATTTCTGGAAATCTTCAACTTGTTGGTTTTTTTTTTTATTCTCTTATCTTCTCATTTCAATGCTGAGCTTTTGTTTCTAAGGGTAGTCACCTAATAAAATTATCACCTTCTAGCACTAATGTGCTAGTGACTATGTTAGTGCTTTATTAATTTTTTTTTCATCTTTTCAACAACCCTGAAAGGATATTATCCTCATTTTAGAGGTGAGAAAACTGATGTCTCGTAAGTGGGGAAAAACAAGTCCTCTGGGCTCCAAAGCCCAACCTCATTTTATTTTACTGTGCCATCCCTTTCACGTGGTGGTTCATGTCACCGGGTCTCCAGACTACATGCTTTCTCAATCCTGCCTCAGCTGTGTGGTTCCTGCTGCATCCCTGATCTGTATTCCCATCTCTAGTCATCACTTATTCAGATCCCATTAGAACTTCTAGCCAGGAAACTCTCCCAGCTACGTCTGCCCATAGCCTGTATTACAGTGTGTCTTTTATTCTTACCTGGCCGTTTATCATATGGTGTGTTTGCTTTTTCATACCGAGGGATTGTCTTCTTACCTGGATTAGGAACTCCTTGAAAGCAGGGCCCATCTCTGGTATCTCTAGGTCCCCCCTTAAAATAGCCATCATGGAAACTGATTGCCTGCCTGTGACCCTTGTACTTTTCTCCCTTCCTGTCCTGCCATCCCCACCACTTGTCCTTCCTTATCTTGGAGGCTTCTTTCACTGACCCTTTTGAGGACCCCATTTCTGTTTCTAGAGAGTCGAAGTGTCTCTCTGATCTCTTTCTATTCTTCTGATCCTTAATATAATAATTTCAACCTTTAATTTGGGCCTTCCCTGAAGCTTTTTATTTTAAAAACATGTACTACCACTTGACTCCTGGGATGGGTAAAAAGCTTTCAGACTCATGCCCTTTTTTAGGGAATAATCAATTATCGAAGGAACAGTTGAACCTCAGAAAATAAAGTCCTAAAACAAAACATCAATTAGCATTCCCTCTAATAAAAATGTGTGTATATATGTATACATATATGTGTGTGTGTGTGTGTGTGTAATTTTTTGAAAAGAGTAAGTTATCCCTGACCAATAACAACAAAAGTTTATGACATAACATTAAATGAATCATAAGGGGATATTGGACAAGTGTTAAAGAAGTATTTGAAAATAGGTTAATTAAAACATAATAGTAAAAAAATAAGAAATATCTTAAATATCCAGCAGTAGATGATCAGCTATGTAAATTTTGACTCATATACCATAAACCACTATGAAGTCATTAAACATTATCATTACACACTTATAACAATAAATACATATTGTCAAATGAAAATAAAAACAGGTTGCCAACCAGAATGTATATGATTCCAATGCTGTAAAATTATATATGCATGTGTATAACTAGTCACTAAAAGGAGGTCTTCTGGTGATGGACTTTTGGGTGATTTTAAACTTTCTGTTTCTTTTCATTTCTTCTTTATACTTTTCTATGTTGCTTATATATTTTAATTACCAAAAAAATCCAAATTTTTTGTAAATTTCACAACCAACTTTAATTTTTGATTATTCATTTTATATTTTACTATGAAATATAAAACATTGTTTGCTTTTTATTGTATTGTCATTCATACTAGAGATAATATGTAATGTGTATGAACAGTCTAAACAATAATAATGTGGATACCTGTGTACCCATAATCCTGCTTAAGAAAATTAAGTCTTTGGAACCCCTGTGTGCCTTTATCAAGTCCATCCGGCTCATTTCTCAAAGAGGTAACTACACCCAAATTTATCCTTCACATTCCCTTACTTTATAGTGTTATGATATACTAGAGACCCAGTGCATGGATTCATGCACCAGTGGGGTCCCTTGGCGTAACTTGTGGGAATCGGGCTGAAACCGGCAGTCCAATGCTGCCTGCCACTCCTGCTCATCCCTGCCCCACTGCACCTGCCACCACCACTTGGAAGGCTTGCTGCTGCTCCACTACATTCTCTGGGCTGTGGCAGCCAGCTGTGAGCCCTGCTTCTGGCATCTTTCAGTCAGCCGAGCAGTGCTCCCACTGTGGGAGAGCACTGACGACCAAAGGGCAGCTCCTGTATTGAGCATCTGCCCTCTGGTGACTAGTGCATGTCATAGTGACCAGTTGACCAGTTGTTTGGTCATTCGGTTGTTTAGGCTTTTATATATATACTAGAGGCCTGGTGCATGAAATTTGTGCACGGAGTGGGAGTGGGGGGTGGGGGTGCTGTCCCTCAGCCCAACCTTGCACCCTTTCCAATCTGGAACCCCTTGAGGGATGTCCGACTGCCCGTTTAGGCCCAATCCCACAATGGGATTGGGCCTAAACGGGCAGTCGGACATCCCTTTCACAATCCAGGACTGCTGGCTCCCAACCTCTCACCTGCTGATTGCCCCTAACCAGCCCTCCCCTACCAGCCTGATCAATGCCTAACTGTTCCTCTGCCTGCCTGATTGCCCCTAACTGCCCTCCCCCTGCCAGGATTGTCTCCCCTAACTGTCCTCCCCTGCAGGCCTGGGTCCCCCACAACTGCACTCCTCTGCCAGTCTGGTCCTCCCCAACTGCCCTCCCTGCAGGCCTGGGTCCCCCCCCCTCAATTGCCCTCCCTTGCTGGCCATCTTGTGGTGGCCATCTTTGACCACATGAGGGAAGCCATCTTTGACCACATGGGGGAAGCCATCTTTTGATGGTCAATTTGCATATTACTCTTTTATTAGATAAGACTAGAGGCTCAGTGCATGAAAATTCTAGGGGGGTCCTCAGCCCAGCCTGCCCCCCTCACAGTCTGGGAGCCCTCAGGGATGGGAGGCAACCTGGCAATCAGGGGAAGGCAATGCCCCATCGCACCTCTGCTACTGCCACTGCTGGCAGCACAAGCCTCAGCTGACCCTGGGTGGCTGGACAGCCACCATTTGAGACTTGTCTGTGCCTTGAGCTGGCCCTGGGAGACTGGGCAGCTGCCATCTGAGGCTTGCCTGTGCCTTGGGCTGGCCCTGGGAGGCTGGAGGCCTGAGGGGACTACGGGTCTCCGGAAGCAGGCACACAGAGTGGCCAGGCACCCCTGGGGGCAGGCCCGGCCTTGCCATGTGCCTGCCACCCCAGCAGAGCTGAGGGGACTGGGCACCTCCATCCTGTGGCTGTGGGTGCCGCCATCTTTGAGGGTGTGGCAATCAATTAGCATATTCCTTCCTTATTGGCTATGGGAGCCACCATATTTTAGTGCAGGACAGTCAATTAGCATACTCCCTCCTTATTGGCTGTGGGCACCACTATCTTTGTGACAGTGTGAGGGTCAATTAGCATATTTCCTCTTTATTAGATAGATTTATGTTCAGTTCATTATGCCACAACTTGGGTTACCATAATGCACATTAATTCGTATGCAATCAGTAAATAAGAAATTTGTGTCGATACACACAGAAGTCATATTGTTTTTACAAGATTTTTTTCCTCACACATAGATGTTCAAAAATCTTCTTACACCAAGGCCCAGCAGCTGACAGCCAAGTGCACTGACACAGCTGAGTGCAGCAGCTGTGAAAGTCTGTACACAATGCTCATCCATTTCAAGTTCTCTGGGCTCTCAGTGGCCTCCTATGCTGACTGGGAAATACTCCTTACATAGTTCTTCCTGATCTGTGGGCACTTCGTCCCAAGGCAGCTTTCTCAACCCTCCCTAAACCTCCTCCTAAGAAGACATCTTCCTCTTTTCTGTAAGATGATTCTTATATTTGCAGTATTATATATTTGTTAAAAATGTAAAGTGTCTTATAATTATCCTAATGTTTCGTTAGGATTTTTATTGGTTTTATTAATAGTCTGGTTACAAAATTATGCAGGATTTCTTTTTGTATTTTTTGTAGGATCTCTGTTACTTTTAATGCATATTTTGCAAAATGAGAACATTTTTAAAATACATATATTCTGTTATATCAGAAACACTTGTATCCTTAAACAATGCATTGCTTAATTTGAATTGTTTTTAATTTTGTACAAATGGAGTCTGCAATGTGCATTTTTTTTAAATATTGTATTTGTGAGAGTAATCAGGTTCATTCATTTCCACTGCTGTATAGAATTTCATTGTATGAGTGTGACAAATTTATTCATTTATTATTCTTTCCATCAGCAATTAGTATTGCAGTTTCCTGATGTTATAAAAATATCATTATAAACATTTCTATACATGACTTCTTGGCACACGTGCAAGAGTCCTAGGGCATTCTACCGAGGGATAAAAGTGCTGGGCTTAGAGCATGTTATCTTCACATTTAGTAGACAATGCAAAATGGATTTTACCAGTTTAAACTGGATTTTACCAGTTAAAACCACCATTAGTGTATGAGAGTTCTCATTTATCCACATCCTTGCCAACAGTTGAGCTACTGCCAGATTATTGTGGTTTTTACTTGACTCCCAATGTGTATGTGTTTTTTCCTTGTCTATTCACATTCTTTATCTCTATGAAGTACTTGTTGATGTGTTTTGCCCATTGTTTTCCCATTGGGAGGTTTCTATTTTTCTTTCAATAAGAATGCCCTGTTTTCTGAATACTGCTCCTTTTCCAGTTACATTGCTGTGATTATCCCCTTCCAGTTTGCAGCTGTCTCTTCACTTTGTAGGCTTTTTTCATGAACAGTAATTCTTAGTTTAATGTAGTCAAATTTATCCTCTTTTTCTCTTATCATTTGTGCTTTATTTCTACTTGAGATTGTAAAGACATTCTATATTTTCTTATAATTAAAAAATGCCTATCACATTGAAATCTTCAAGTCATTTGCAGTTGATTACAGGTCCAAATTTATCCGCCCTCCTCAATGTGGTCATCCAGTTTTCCAAATGTTGTTATGAATAGTCCACCCTTTCTCCCACCAATATACAGCATCATCTGCCAGTTATCAAGGTTTCTGGCTCTGTGTTCTGTACTGTTTGTCTTTTGTCACCTGATAGGATGACATCCTTCTTCAGGAGTATTGACTAGTCTCTCTCCTTTGCTCATCCATAGAAATTTTAGAATCAACTTGTCAAGTTGTGTGCATGCAAAAAACTCATACATACACACACATCTGTTGAGATTTTTATTAGAATTGCTGTGAACATATAGATCAATTTGGGAAGGACTGACATCATAACAATATGGAGTCCTCCTATTCATGAAAATAGTAGAGGTCTCCATTATTTTGACTTTCTATAATGTCTTTTGATAACATTTGAAATATTCTCTATAAAGTTCTTGCACATCTTTAGTTCATTCTATTTTGAGAAAAAAAAATTTCTTATCAATTATACCTATTTACAAAGTATATATATTCTATTGTTGATACTTAATAGAAATGCATTGACTTTATAATATATATCTGGCAAATTTGCTGAATTCTCTTATTAATTCTCATTATTTGTACAAAGCATCTAAGATTATCATGTCTATAATGATCATTTTAGTTTTATTTTATAAACCTTACTAGAGGCCCGGTGCACGAATTTGTACATGGGTGGGGTCCGGCTGACTTGCTCTGATCGGAGCTGGTGGCGGCCGGCCCCCTGGTTGAAGTCTTGGTTGAACTCCCAGTCGAACTCCAGTTGAGGGGACAATTTGCATATTAGCCTTTTATTACATAGGATACTTTTGATACCTATTCATTATGTTACTCAACTGGCATTTTCCTCTGGGAAAATGTTAAAGAGAAGTGATGATAGGGTTTGTTCCCAATTTTGAAAGGAGGGCTTTTAACATTTGATCATATAGTGTTTGGCACTTTTAGCAGCCAATTTCCATGTGTTCTGGGGCAGACTTTTCTCATACTTGATTTGGGAAATGCTCAGCTTGAGTTCAGCCTTGGAGAAAGAGATACACTGCATGCCTTCCGTCTAGATTACTTAAACTAATAGTAGAGAAAAAGGTCCTCGGTCTGGTCCACTTTCAGTCACTAGAGTTTATGTTGGGGTTTGGTGCTTAAGTCCCAGCTAGTATTCTCTGTACTTGCATTTCCTCTGAAACCTTGAAGGCAAGATTTGGATAGTTCTGAATCCCCAGCCAAAAACTACCTCCTAAGGCAGTGGGTGAGTATCAGAATCACCTGTGAATGGTTGGGCCCACCTCAGGTTAAATGATTCAGCAGGTGTGGGGTAGGGTCTAATCATTTACATTTCTAAGAAGTTCCCGGGTGATGCTGATGCTGTTGATCCTCGAATCACAGTTGGGAAAAGTGTCCTAATTCTGTCTCCTTAAAACATCCCAATAATGGATAGTCCAGAAACCAAAAAGCAAAATTATTCAAGTGTCTGAGAAGGAAGGAGGAAGACTGCAAAGAGTGACAGCAGCTGCCATGAGGGCGAGCCCTGGAGAGTGACAGGTGGCCACATGGGAGAATGGAAGGAGAGGGAAACACGGGAGAAAATGGGAGATTCGGGACAGGCGCTCATGGGAAAGGATGAAGGGAGACCACAAATAAACACATTCACCAGATGTGCCTCATTTATTCATTCTGCATCCCACAAAGAACATAGACAGAAGGATGGCAGTGCGATCTGTGTAGCTTTGGGGAGGGAAAGTGACAGGATGGCCATTTAAGGGACAGTTCCTTATAAATATTCCACATAGAGAAGGGCCTCTGCCAAGTAAGACAATGGGTACTGGATAAATCAGAAACCCAAACCCCAGCAAGTAAGAGAATTAATGCAAGCTCCCTAGTAAGCAGGTAAACTGGATTTATTCTTAAAGTAGAAAAGAAGAAGGGTGATACTACAAGTAGACAAGGCTTAAAGTTATGTTCATCATGGCAGGGGCTGCAGCCTACCAGACTCTTTGAATTGGGCCCATGGCCAGCGAGGTGGGACAGGGACAGTCCTTCAAGGAGGATGAAGTTCAGGCAATTGTCCTACTGGATGGAAAGTAACACCAAAGGTGCCAGGGAAAGCCAAAGGCTAACTCTACACCTGGGGCTGGAATCATATGATGCTTTTGATACTAGTTTGTTGTTGTTGTTTTGTTTTGTTTTTTGTGACTCATCAACAGCATGAATAAGCAGCTAATAAAAATTAGGAAAGATGTAAGTTCTCCATTTCCCTTGTATAATTCCTGCCAGCCACCTGCCTATCAAATACTAGCTGGCTCTCTAGGGCATCATGTCTCAAAGCTGTTCTCTGGCTTTGAGAGTCATGTACAACATATCAGAGCTGGAAGGAATCTTAGAGGAGATCCTCATTGGTCCAGCTGGGCCCATTCAGTAGGAGTGCCTGCCAAAGGTCCGCTAGGATAACTGTGTTCATTTACAAGTAGAACTGCTTGATTCAATTGATTGACTTATTGAAACATACCCCCATATTTCCTGTATGGAATCTGAAAAGGTTACCTTGGATTTATATAGTATTTTGTCTCTGGGTAGACTCAACTAGCTTCATCTGTGTAAATGTATAAAAAGCAGTGAGAATTACATTGCTAGGAAATGTTTTCATCCCAAAGTAGCTACAATTATTTAGCAAGTTGCTTCATTGTTCTGTGATTCATTGACTCCTGTGATATTAAAGGTAGAAGCACTTTACGTTTCAAGAAAAAAGTTGCAATATAAATTCAAGATAGTTTTTAAAATTTCAGATTCTTCTAGTGGGACATGTAGATCATGTGTCCACACTCACCCAGGGCTGGATACCCTCTCCACTCCCTTCACACATGAATGCCCAGCCTCTTCCTGAACACTTTTACACCCACACTTTGGGAGACAAGTATGTCCCTTATTGTGTCGTCCTAATTGTTGCAATAGGACATTTTTCTCATGCCATGTTGGAAACCTAGAGCATTGCTGTATAGTTCTGATGGATAAAAAATTATTCCTTATATCACACCAAAACCTGTCTCCCTGAAATTTCTCAGTCCTATTCTCCATACCCACCTAGAAAAGAAACTAAGACCTTTATCAGTATCCTGAAGACCTCACTCATGTCCCAACTAAGAGTCCTTTTCTCTAGGCAAATTCTCAGGGTTAGTTCCCACAACTGTTTCCTCCTCGTGACTTCCTTTCCAATCTTTCATTGTACTGTTTGCCTTCTCCGGACATAGGCCAGCTTGTCTGGGTTCCCTTTTCTAAGACTGAGATATACATAGACTTGAATACCACACCACATATGAAGTCGAGGTCAGGACTCTTAGTCCTCTTGAGCCCTGTCAAAAACCCTGCTTTAGCAGTCACCTGACCCTGTGGCTCATATACTGCTTATAGGTACCATAGTTCCTTCTATGTCTTTTTTCTGTACTATTTGGGTACAGTTGCTAGGCCAGTCTCACAATCATCTACCTGAATTACTGAAACCAACACTGACTTTTTAAATCTGCCATTTGGACAACCATCACAAAGAGAGGTCAGGGATAATCTAGGATGACTTGCTTAAGCTGGCTCCCACCTCTTTCAGCTGCAGTTTCTGAGAGGAACAAGCCCTGCACTTCAGAATATTGTTCTCATTTCTCCTCTGTGGTTGTTCCTCCTGACCAGGATCTGCCAGTTGTCCTGGACCTCTACCCATGCATTGTCTGCCCATAGTTACCTTCTCAACATTTCACACTGTGTCATCCCTTCTTGAAAACTCCGAGGTGACTTTTGGAAGGGCCTGAGTTGTTGTTGTTGTTGCTGCTACTGTATACTATTTCTTATCCCATTGTCCTTCTGATATCTGTGCCAGATTCTGTCATTGGCTCTTTTAGGTTTGTTGATTCTATTTTATGACTCTGCTTTCTTTTTTCTGCCTACAGTATCCATTTAAAGATTCTTTAATGGTGAATATTCACTTTACTCATTAAAGTCTTTTATTTGTGCTGCCTTCTAAAAATAAATACTTTCCTCAGAACTTCTTTAAAACGATGCCACAGTAGCTTTATGGTATCTTAAAGAGGGGCATGCAAAGCTGGAAGAGACTCTAGTACTTCAATCTCTCCTTTGTTTGGCTCAGACAAGAGGATGGAGACACAATATTGCTATTCAGAATGTTCATAAACCTTGTGGGGGTGATGGAGCTGGGCAGGAGGGGGTCAGTGGGCTAGGAACATCAATGTCATCTAATGCCACAAGCTGAACATATGTGAGTCCCAACTCTAGCCTACTAGGAAAAGGTATACTACTAGTCAGGTAAACTCAGTTGTTGTTTACTTTGTACTTGGACTGTAAAGAAATGCTTTCTAATCTAGACTTACTCATTAGAATGTAGCCGAATATAAGCTCCCTTGGCTGCTAAGGAGTTCTTGGAATGAAAGTGGCCAAGAAAAGACCATGTCTCCTGACTGAACACGTGGCAGCTGGGCAGTAAGGCTAATTCCTTATTTGAAAGTCCCCATAGCACAATATTTCTTCACTGACTGAACTAAAGGTCACACAAAAGTTCATGATAAATGACTTGCTTTTCTTCAGAGTCATTTATTAACCTCAGGAGTGTGGAATGCATCACCAAGAGACTAATCTGTGCTACCGAAAGGACATAAACCAGAGTTTTCTGGACCACGAAGGGGGAGAGTGGAAGAAAGGAGGGAATGAGTTTATCCTTGCCTTTGCTACCATTCCAAACATGGCTGCCCTACTCTATGTAACAGCTGCGTAGAGTCTTTGCCTGCACATTTGAGAAAGCTGGGCCACATATGATTATAGCCCTCTTCCTCCAAGAGTGAACCAAGGGCACAACCAGACAGTTGGGCTATGAATGAGGCATAACATAACTTACTGATTTATTTCAAGCCAACACACTGGTGGGGCACAGCCAAATAAATGTGATCTCCTTTTCAGTAAAGCCCCTCGAAAAGGTTTCCATTCATCCCATGATATTTCTGTTGCTCAAATGATTGTTGGGAAGTTTAGTGAAGGAAAATACACATACACGCACAGATGACAACCATCTACATCTACAACTCAGAATTAGCTACTATTTTGGCATATTTGTTTCCAGTATTTGTTTTTATTTAAGAAATCTCTTGTTTCTCATTTAAATGAAACATGGCTTTTTATAGATTTAAATAATGTAGAAAAGAACAAAAAATACAAGGTTTCTAAAAGCATCTAAAAGTCCATCATTAATATTAGGTAAACATTACTCTGGGCATTTCTCTTTATATTTCATTCGTTTGAATATCATTATATTTGGCAAAGTCCACCTTTGAGGAAAGATTTGATTTTTGGAAATAGGTCAAAGTTGCCAGGAGCCAGCTAAGTCTGGTGAATAAGGTAATGTTTAAGCTGAGTAACAAGATTTTGGCACCAAGTCAGTGTGGTTGGTTTTTTGGGATCCCTCACATTGACTCCAAGAAAGGCACCCTTGTCAGATGTGTTCCGAGCACCAACGTGAACTGCCCTCTGAGGGGCTCTCTATGAAGGATGTGTGCATGTGGATAGCAGATGCCTTGAAAACCATGACCTCTGCAGCTGTGCCAGGGATGTGCCGCTTGAGGCCTCTGGGCCTCTGCCAGGTCTTTATCCCCCTGGAGCCACTGTTTGCTCATCTTTAATGACATGTTCATAATGTCCACTTTCCACAAACTGCTATGAAAATCAAATTAGGTCATGGAAGTGAAAGCTCTCTTGCAAACTGCCAAGCCCTATACAAATGTAAGGTGTATTGTTTATGTTTGTCAAATTAATCTTATTTCTTGATGGGCACACCTGCTACAGACACCATCACTCCATTGGTGGGCACATCATCAAAACACAATTAGGTAGAACTATTCTACCTCTTTCCACCCCACTCAGGTTTATCCCTTCGTGGCTGCCTTACCTTGTGGTCATTTTACTTGATTTTCCCAACACCCAAGTCTGACCAAGGGAAATCAAAGAAGGCAAGTGGGACACACTTTGAATACTACTGCTATCATTCCTTGCTTTCAGCAGCTGGGGGGTGAGGGGGAGGAGTAGTGGTGGTGGTGAATGATTATAATCTTGGATGTCTATTTTGGAATTTAAAAAGGATCTGATAAATTTACTGTTTACCTGAAAGTTCTTTTGACATTCAAAACTTATCAATTACTTTCTCATGGAACAAGGGAATCTGAGATCTAGAAGATTTCCTAGGAGTTCCCATGGTGCATAAAAAAGGGAAGAAAGATTTAAAACTGTAGCTGTTGCATCTATTAAAAAGGGGGGTAATAACTGTACCATCCTAATAAATAGGTGGTTGGAAGAACTAAATTTCAGGCATTAGGGCAGTCTGGCACATAAAACGTGCTCAAAAGGGTTAGCCATTATTTCAGAAAGCAGCAGCATCTTTTTTTCTAGGCGTACTTATCTATTTGGCTTATTAACACCAAGATCTGCAAAAATACCAAACAAACGACTTCTAAACATAAGATAAGAAAACTTGGCCCAGCTGGTGTGGCTCAGTGGTTGAGCATTGACCTGTGAACCAGTAGGTCACAGTTCGATTTCTGGTCAGGGCACATGCCCAGGTTGTGGGCTCAATCCCCAGTAGGGGCATGCAGGAGGCAGCCAATCAATGATTCTCTCTCATTCTCTCTCATCATTAATGTTTCTCTCTCTGTCCCTCTCCCTTCCTCTCTGAAAAATAAATTTAAAATATTTTTGAAATTATTTTTGATCAATTTGAGAGAGGAAAAAAGGGAGAAAAAAACATATCAATTTGTTGTTCCACTCACTCATGCATTCATTGGTTGATTACTATATGTACTCTGACTGGGGCTCGAACCTGAAACTTTGGCATGTTGGGATGATGCTCTAACCAACTGAACTGCCAATAAAAATATTTTTTCAAATAATAAAAAAATGAAAATTTGAACATTAACATTCTTCTTCAATTTTGTGAAGCTCTGCAGTACAAAAACATGTATATTTCAAACAGCTGGAAAAAATTGTGTCTTTGGGAGAAATAGAGTTTCTATATTGATACAAGAAAAACGGGCATTTTCTTAATACAATCCAGTCCTGGGCAGGTGGAGGGTATAGAGTCACCACTTGCCACCTGGAGGAACGCCAGCTCCTCTTTCCCCCACTATCCACCTAGGGCCGGGCAGGCTGGACTGGTGCTTAAGACAATCTTAGGATAAAAGTGAGAGGGAAATGCCACTTAGGAAAACATCAGGTTCTCTACTCTGCTAGTATAAATATTGGAATTTCTAGATTCTAGGGATCCTCAAACTTTTTAAACAGGGGGACAGTTCACTGTCCCTCAGACCGTTGGAGGGCCGGACTATAGTTTTAAAAAAAAAACTATGAACAAATTCCTATGCACACTGCACATATCTTATTTTGAAGTAAAAAACAAGGTGGCAAAAACACCCGGCGGGCCGGATAAATGTCCTCGGCGGGCCGTAGTGACTTTTAACACATGAACAAGTGATTCATTAATAATGAGCTACTGTTGCTCATACATAATTTATAGATATAATTTCATCATTTGGAATGTCCGCTTTTTTATTTGCATCCATTCATTCGACATGAATGTTTACTATATTTAAGGCATTGTGCCATCCACTGGAGATATAGCAGTGAACCAAATAGACATAACCCTCATCCCCATTGAGCTATTGCCAAATGTATAAGACAATTTAGTAAACAAATAATTACAGAAATGAAAATCTGATTATGACTTGTTTTAAGTGCAATACTGGGAAAATATAACTCTATGGAGTCATATAACTGAGTGGAAGCAATCTTGTGTAAATGGGAGGGGAGTGGGCAGGGAGGATTCAGGGAAAGTTTCCTTAGGTAAATGACTTGTGAACTGAGATCCAGAGAAAAAGCTGGACTAATGTAGCAAAGGGTGAAGAGAAACAGACTCCTGGTGGAAGGAACACTGGAAGCAAAGGCTGGAGGGAACAGGACATAGTCACAGCTGGAATAGTAAGAGTGATGGGTTGAGGAGCAGAAAATGAGGTTGGAGGCTGAAGGGCACTAAACCAGGCAGGGCTTTGCAGACCATGATAAGAATCATGGCATTGACCCTCACAGCAAAGGAAAGCCATTTAAGTAAGGACATGAGATGACCAGATTCTTCTCCCAGTGCAAGGAGAAGAATGGATTGGAGGGGAGTGAATGTACAAAGACAATGTAAGAGACTAGCATAGCAAGCCGCACACAGGTTTATAGTAGCTTGACCTAGGGTAGTAGTAGTAGAGCTGAAAAGAAGTAGGAAGAATCAAGAAGAAAAATCAATAAGATCTCATGATGAAAATTATATGGAGATGGTAGAACAGGGGAGATTGGATAATCAATTCATTCATTGATTCAGCAAATATTTATTGGATTCCAATTAAATTCTAGACACTGTGCTAAGTACTGTGGATTTAGCTCTGAACAAGACAGACAGGTCCCTGCCCTCAAGGAATTACAATCAAGATTTGGAATTAGAGAGTTGATAATGAATAAGTAAACAGAAAAATGATCACATGTTTGCATTTGTAAATCATAAATATGTTACCAAGTATGTGATTACAGATTAGTGCTATGAGAAAAAATGGAGAGAAACCAAGATGGCGGCATAGGTAAACACCTGAAATTGCTGCCTCACACAAGCAGTTCAAAAATACAACTAAGAGACAAAACAGACATCACCCAGACCTATAGGAAGGCTGGCTGAGTGGAAATCCTACAACTAGAAGTAAAGAGAAAAGCACACTGAGACTCAGAGGAGGTGCAGAAGTAAAGTGCAGAGGTAGGGAGGTACACAGAAAGGGCTGGCAACTGAGGACACAGTTGTCTCTTTCAGTCGGGAGTCACAAGCTCCTGACTGCTTTGAACTCCAGTTCTGGGCGAGTCTCTCGGGACCCAGACTCATATGGGGAGAAACTGGACTATTTGGCATCGGGAGGACCTCCAGAGCGGCTTTCTCTCAGAGGTGCTT
>PVJC01013527.1:0-37822 GCA_004026665.1 Murina feae | reverse complement strand
GAGAGAGACAGATTTTCATCAGCAATCTTGACCAGAAATGAGACCAGTGAAAAAGCTACTCAAACACCTACTAATAGCTGTACCTATTCTCTACTTATTATTTAGGAAAATCGTGGTGTTTAAGGGCAGTTGGACAGTTTTTATCTTTAAAGTAATTTTTAATTTTCAACAAACTATTAAGTTCACATAGTTTAAAAAAATCAAATAGTACCATAAGGCTTATGATGAATAACAATGGTAACTTTCCCTGTCCTTCCCATCCTTCAGCCCCTAGCTTTAATGCTTAAAATATTTCCTTCTTATTGCTAAATGATGCCCTTAAAACGCTGTTTCTCTTATTCACAAACTAGAGGCCCAATGCACGAAGATTCGTGCAAGAATGGGCCTTCCTTCTCCTGGCTGCCGGCACTGCCTTTGCTCTGGCAGGAGCTGCCTTTCCTCCCTCCCACAGAGCAGCTGGGGTGGTGCAGAATGCCTGTGTCCACCCCCCCCCCCCCCGGCAGCTCGGGGGTTGTGTGTGTGTGTGTGTGTGTGTGTGTGTATGAAAATTAACCTGCCATCTTTGTTGGGTTAATTTGCATACTCACTCCTGATTGGCTGGTGGGCACCGCGAAGGTACGGTCAGTTTGCATCTTTCTATCAGTGTAGATGTTAGGCATTGTCTATTGGTTTTCTAGTATTGAAGATGAGAATGTAAGTGACACTTTCCTGTCACACATATCCCTTTCTCTCATACCTCTCACACATATGGGTATACTGAAACACCCACATGCTGTACACATGGGCGCACACGCGCACACATACACACATTTCTCTTTCCTCTAGCCTCCTAATCTATATATTACCTCAAGAAAAGGTGTACAGAAGGGGAATTTTTTGAAAATGTACCTATCTGAAAATATCTTTATTTTACCCTTGTACTTGACTGATGGTTTGGCTGAGTTCTGAGAGGGTAAAGTATTTTTAGCTGAGAATTTTGAAGGCATTCATCAGGTATGCAGTGCTGGTTCAAAAGTCCTTTACCACATGAGTCTCCACATAGAACAGCTCACTGCATTGCAGCTTGCAGGTGAGTAGGTGAGAAGAGCCAGAAAAAGAGAGTGTGAGTGAGATACGTCTCAGTCTGTGATACCATAACTAGAGGCCCTGTGCATGGATTTGTGCACCTGTGGGATCCCTTGGCCTGGCCTGTGCCCTCTCACAATCTTGGACGCTGAAGGGGATGTCAGGGGCCCAATGCATGGATTCAGCTCCATCCCTGCAGGCTAGGCCATGGGGCCCCACTGGTGCACCAATCCATGCACTGGGCCTTTAGTGTGCATATCAGATCTTTGGTTAATCTCTTCCCACCCTCCCCCTTCCCCTCTTCTCTCCTTCCCTCTGAGCTTCTTCAATCTGTTCTGCATTTCCATGCCTGTGCATTGAGCGTCTGCCCCTTGGTGGTCAGTGAACGTCATAGCTACCGGTCAAACTGTCACATAGGCTTATATATATAATATAGATGTATATATAGATATCAGAAGTGACATCCCATCACTTTTGCCACATTCTACTTTTAGAAGCAGTTCATAGGTTCAGTTTACACCTAATGAAGGGAGTGATTACCGGGAGGCAGTGGTCATTGGGAGACTTTCAGAAGGTTGCCAACCACATGCCTCCAGAGATAATCTCGTTGCAAAGCCTCCGTCCCCTTGGTACAGTGGAGCTGGTCTTAAACTTCACTGTGCACCCTCATCCCCTGGAGCCTTGGTGAGCATGCACATTGTGGTTCAGTAAGTGCAGGGTGGGGCTTGAGATCTGGCAGTTCTCACTGGTGCCTAGCTGACGCCAATGCTGCTGGTCCAGGACCACACTTTGAACAACGAGGTAGTAGAGGTAGTAAAAGACCAATGTGACTCTTGGCTCGATCTGAAGAAATTCTAAAACTGAGAAAAGACCCATACAAAAAAGAGTTACTAGTCCCAAAGCCTAACATGTTAGTTACAAATTGTAAAGTCTTTTGACCTCCCAAAGCATTATTTTAGAACACTGGAATACAGACATATGAAAAATCAGTATGCAGTCTGATGGTTCCAATATAAGTGGTAAGAAATTTCTCCCCCAACTTTATTTTATAGGACTGCATCATGAGGAGGACGAATAAGTTTTATATGAATTTAGAAGCTAAGAGATGGTCCAGGATTTTGACTGAGATTTTTTTAAAATATATTTTTATTGATTTCAGGGACAGGAAGGGTGAGGGGGAGAGATAGAAACATCAGTGGTGAGAGAGAATCATGGATTGGCCGCCTCCCGCATGCCCCCCACTGGGGATGGAGCCTGCAACCTGGGCACGCGCCCTGACTGGGAACTGAACCATGACCTCCTGGTTCCTAGGTTGTCGCTCAACCGCTGAGCCATGCCTGCTGGGCTTGACTGAGATTTAAGTGACCATCCTATTGTTACCACCATTAGAACATTTTGTTTTTCCTCCACACAGAAAGAAGGATCTAATGAAAAACTAAATTCATTTTCTAGAATTTTGATAAGTAAGTCTATAGATAATTAGTAAAGGTTTATTCGTGATAAGCATAACCAATTGAGAACAGCAGGTTTCTCCTAGAGTCTATGAGCAGAAATGCATCCAGGTTGGAGAAAGAACTAAAGTTAGGCCAGGCAATGTGCGCTTTGCATTAATGCAAAGAATTCTCGCATGAATTTATGCATGCATTTTTTTTGTATTTAGAATTATATCCTGCCACATTACATCCTGTCATATTACATACATACCTCAGGGCACAAACCCTGCTCGCTTGGAGGCATGGTGCAGAAAGCCGTATACACTTAGCCACATGGGACTATAGCCCTGGAATAGAACCTCAGTCAGACGTGGAAGATGTAGCTCCACTGGTTTCCCTGGTTTATCAACGCCAACACCTTCATTAATCACAGACTCAGTGTATTCTTGTGTTTTAAACATTTCTCTAATAGGTATCGGTAAATATCAATACCTAAAGGCACTTCCATACGCTTCTCCTTTTCAAATTTAAATGGTAGTATCCTCTATCTTTTTAAAAATACTTTATTTTTAGGACCAGTTTTAGGTTCCTGACAACATTAAATGGAAAGGAGAGTTCCCATATTCCTTTGGTCTCTGTGAACACATAACACAACTTCCTGCACTATCAACATCCATACCACCAATTAATTACCACCAATGCACCTATATTATTGACACACCATCATCATCTGAAGTGTGTCTATGGGGGCTCAGTCTTGGTGCTGTACACTTGACATGTGTCCACCTCTGTCGTGTATAGGTTTCACTGTCCTAAAAGTCCTCTGTGCTTCTGCCTCTTCATCCCTCCCTCCCCCCTAACCCCTGGAAATCAATGACATTTTTATCATCTCCACTTTTTGCTTTGTCCAGAATGTCATATAGTTAGACTTGTACAGTAGGTAGCCTTTTCAGAGTGGTATCCTTTAATGATTTATTTTCTGCCTTCTAGTCTGTTCATATTGGCCTCATTTTACTCATGCAGAAGCAGATGGTGGTTGATACATAAAACGAAAAAGCAAGTTACAAAGTGTAGCCTGGGGAATTCTTGCATCACCCAGGGTGATGAAGCTCAGAGGTAGGGAAGACAAGAGGACCCCTGTAGCTAGAGAACTGTTTAAAGGGTCACATGAGAGCCGCATAAAGAGAAGGGGCCATGGTTTGGTAGGGCTTTGCAGGTCAAGGTAAGGCATTGGGTTTTTTTCAAAGTGCTACAGGAAGCTATTGGAGGGTTTAAGCATTAAAAATAATAACAACACCCAGGTGTGGCTCAGCTGGTTGGGCATCATCCCTGTGTAGCCAAAGATTGCTGGTTTGATTCCTAGTCAGGGCACATGCCCAGGTTGTGGGCTCGGAGACACGGCCAGTCCATGTTCCTCTCTCACATGAATGTTTCTCCCTCTCTCCCCCTCAAAATAAATCAATAAAAAATCTTAAAAAATTCTTGGGGCACACCAGTTGAAAATCTTTGCTCTAGAGTAATAGCAATGCAGAAAGGTAAGAAGCACAGAGGCTAAAGACATACTGTGAAGGTGGACTAGCTCAGATTTGTTAATGGCTTGAACAGGGTATAAAAGGGGGGAAGGGGAGAGGAGTGTTGCATACGATAAAATATCTTACATATTACATTTCCCTCAACATGTTATGCTGAACATTTAAAAAAATACATATTTTTTAAAATTGATTTTTTTTTTTTTTATAGAGAGGAAGGGAGAGGGATAGAGAGTTAGAAACATCGATGAGAGAAACATCGATCAGCTGCCTCCTGCACACCTTCTACTGGGGAAGTGCCCGCAACCAAGGTACATGCCCTTGACTGGAATCAAACCTGGGACCTTTCAGTCTGTAGGCGGAGGCTCTATCCACTGAGCCAAACCGGTTAGGGCTGAAAAAATATATTTTTTATTGATTTCAGAGAGGAAGGGAGAGAGAGAGAGAGAGAGAGAGAGAGAGAGAGAGAGAGAGAGAGAGAGAGAGAGAGAGAAACATCAATGAGAAGAGAGAATCACTGTTTGGCTGCTTCCTGCATGCCCCCCCAACTAGAGACCCAGCCTGCAACCCTGGCACGTGCCCTTGAGGAGCATCAAACCTAACTGGGGACCCTTCAGTCCGCAGGCCAACGCTTTATCCACTGTGAGCCAAACCCGCTGGGCACCTGCCGGACATTCTGAAAGCGCACTTGGGAAAGAACTGTCCAGTGCACACCCGTACACACCCTTTACAACTAAGCTCTTAGTACTCGCCTATCCATTTACCCTCCCCCAACCCACCCCCACCCACCAGTCCAGCTCCCGTTTGCAGTGCGTTTACAGGGCCCACACCAGTGCCCTTCTGCCTGCCGCAGCACACGCTTCAACTGGTTCCTTTTCTCTTTTGATGTGACGTCTACATTCAAGGTGAAACGCACGGGTCTTAAGGGTGCATTCACCGAGTTGGGCCGCGCGCGCGCGCGCACACACACACACACACGCACACGTCGGTCTACGTCTTAAATCCGAGGTGCCTAAGGGACCTCCACAGGGCACAGCCAAACGCGCTGCTGCACCAGAAGTCCGGGGCTCAGAGGAGGCGCGTGGGCACACGGGTCTGTGTCAGCTCCGGGTCGGATGCCGACAGCCCGGGCGCCCCGTGCAGAGGGGAGCGGCGTGGCCTGCGTCCTCGAGCGGTCCGGGGTGTAGCGGTCTGTCCAGGGGGGAGAAGGGGACCTGCGGGGAGGCCAGGGGCTGGGGCTCCTGCAAAGCCCGTCTGCTGGGCGCCACGGGGCGGTTTTCGCTCGCCCTCCGAGGTGAGCCGAGGTGTCACCTAGTGCGGAGGGACGGGCCGGGCGCGGGGAGCGGAGCGGGTTCCCGGCCCGAGGCGGGAAGGTCAGCGGGGCGGGGGGTAGAGAAGGGATGTGGAGGGGCGGCGCGGAGGAGGAGAAGGGGAAAGGGAGGCAGGAAAGGGAGGCGGCGGCAGGGGCGGAGCTGCCGCAGCGGCCGGCGAGGGGCGGGCCGAGCGAGGGGGTGTGTGCGCGGGTCACATGGTCGCGGCCGCCCTCCCCGCCCGCCGCCCTCGCCGCCGCGGTGCGCTGGCTGCAGGACGCCTCGGCGCCGCGCTTTTGTTGTCAGGGACCCGCGAGGAGCGCCGCTCGCCGGCCGGCCGCCGCCGCCCTCTGCAGCCCGCTCTCCGGCCGCCAGTCCCGGCGCCCCGCCCATGAGGGCGCCCCGCGACCACCGCCGCCTCCATCCCGGGGCGGCGCGGCGCTGAGCGGGAGGCGGAGCAGCCCCCTCCCCGAGGGCACCATGGAGGTGAATGCGGGTAAGCGCCGGGCTGCGGCGGGTCGGGGCCGGCGGAGGGGTCGCTCGCCGCCCGCTCGGGGCACTTACGGGGGCGACGGCCAGGGGTGTCCCTGGGGCGGCGGGGTGGGCTGCTGCGCGCCGCGAATCCGCCTCGGGCTCGGTCCCCGCCGCCCCTCGGGCCGCCCCGCGGGGGCCCTCCGGGTTCCCTGCGTCGCCGCAGCGCGGCCCGGTGGCGCCGGCCGGCCCCCCCCTCACATGGCCGGGCCGCGCGAGCCACGTGCGCGCTGTGTTTACGTTCAGCAGCGCGCGGGCGCCGGTTGGCTGGGGAGGCGCGTGACGCGGCATTACATAATGGGCGCTGAGGCGGCGGCGGCGGGCGGGGACACGTGAGGCCGCTCGGCTCCGTGACCCACATTCCCCGAGGCCGCAGGGACACGTGGGGGCGGGGGCGCGCGCGCGCGCGCCGGCGGGGAGCACCGCAGCCTCCCGCGAGGCCCCGCCCTTCGGAACCCTCCGAGCTGTGACGTGGCCGCGATCCCCTCCTCCCCCGCGGGGTTGCGCGGCTGCGCGTGCGCGGGCTGTGAGTCCTCCCCCTCCCCCTCCCCCACCCGGACTCCGCCCGCGGTCGCGCGGCTCGAGGGCGGGCGCCGATGCCGCAGTGCTCCGACCGCCGCCCGCGCGGCGGGGAGGTGACCCCGGTGCGGGAGCCGGGGCCCGGCGGGAGGCCGGGCCGCAGACCTTGCGGATACGGAAGAAGCGCGGGGCGAGGGCGCGCTCCGGCACAAAGGAGATGCCCGGGACCAGCGTGGGGCTTGCAGGACGCGGGGGGCCCTTCAAGGAGTCTTAGATGCTAAGATCCCCGAGCCACGCCTGGCAGATGGGGCAACACCCGCCCGTGATAGGAGGCTGCTTCACTGTTTCAAAAAAAATGAAAAAATAAAATGTTTTCCTGTAGGACGCGACCTGTCTTCCATGTCTCAAGTCATAGAAACCGGCTTGGGAATCTCCTTGGGCCGGGAGCCTTGCGGTAAACGGGTCACACCCATGACTCATTCAGGCCAGCGTGTGGTCAGGGTGACTCGGGGTCCTAAGTGAGTCTGACACCTGCAGGACTGGTCATTGTTCATTGCAGTTTTTTTTTTTTTCTTCAGACTCATAGGTTGCTGACCTTGCTTGAACCGGATCAACAGAATTTGGCTTTATGCATCTTTTTTCTTGTTACATTTCCTGTTGCAATGCTATGGGACAATATTTTACTTCTCCCTTTTTGTCTGCCCGTAAATGATGGCCTTGATACCGATGCCAGTGAGGCTACAGAAGCCAGTTTTTATTTTTTTAAAGGTTATATGCTGTAAAAAGAATGCCTTGATGACAGATATAGTATTGTGAATTTTCCTCCAACAGTAAAAATGAAGTCATTTTCTAACTTGTAATTGCCTATGGGTCTGCTTAGCCTTTGAGAGTTTTTTAAAAAAGTTGGGTGACTTTATCGTGGAATTAAACTCTTGATAGGATTTGGAGGTGATCCGGTTCAGTCTCTTCTAATGCAGCCTTTAACATGAATAAATGCTTCCAGCTTTGCAACCTCATGCATGGGTAGGCTCAAGTGGTTAGAAACCTCTTCTCTGGTTTGAACCTTCCTGGGACAGTATCACACATCTTAATCTTGCCTTTTGGAGCTACCAATAGGAAGCTTCTTTTGGAGGACTGTCCCCCTTCTATCCCTGCACTCCCCCCCCCCCTTTTCCATTTACAGTTCTTATCTCTTGGTTTTTGCAGAGTTTCTTTTTAATCATCATCCTTGTTGCCCTTGGGGGCTGTAGCATCTATAAATGAGCAGGCTCCTGTGGAAATCGTTGGACAGTTACCAAGTTCCAAGTTTGGGAATTCTGCTGCAAATGAATGCTCTGGCAGGCTTAGCTTTCGTAGCAAATTGCTTTGCTGACTAAACCGTAACCTTGCAGTCACTTAGGACCTTTCCATGTGAACTTTTGAAGCTAGGTTTTATCCATTGTGTGGGCAATAGTTTGACTTTTAAGTGTAGGAATTTGCAATTGTCTTACTTAAATTTTCCCTTATTCCTTTTGGCTCCAAGTTCAAGCTGTCATGAGCTGTTAGTATATTAACGATTTCTGCCGTCAGAGTTTTGATAAGTATTCCCTTTCATTTTCTTCAAATTATAAATGTTGACTAGGGTGGAACCAAAATTCATTGCTCAGTGGCACACCTCTGACCCTTCCCTTTGGGTTGATACTGTATTAGTCAATACACAGTTCAACCAGTGACCATTTCATCTGTGTTATAATTCATGACATGCTGTGTCTCTACCCTCTCTGTGACTGACTGTTACAGATGTGATACAGAAGTGGTAGAAATTGATGCATACGTTTTTGTCACAGTTAGGTTTTGTTTGTGTATACTAGGTTCTTTAAATAACTCACTGTATAAACTTACTAACCTTGACTGTAATATTTTAAAAGTTAGGAAAATATTTCCACATAGTTCATTCACATCTTTACAAATTTGTATTCTGCGTTTCTCCAAACTTGGAAAGAACATCAGAGAGAGACAAGGGTAAAGAAATCTCCCTTTGGAGAGAGAAAGCACAATAATGGGAAGAATCACACGTGAAGTAGGAAGCTGCCTGACTAGTCAATGGAGTTAAGGCATTCAGGAGGGAACGTGGAAATAAGAACATACAGAGGAACCACGGGGTCATATGACACCTTGAGAATCGAAGGAACCAAGAAAGGATAAGGGACAGTTAGTTCTGTTGGAACTATTCTGATTGAACTCCCGTAAAGTGATGGTAAAATAATAATCACCAGTATCTGTTGAGGACTTACTGTGTGCGAGGCCCTTTACATGTGCTACTACTTTGATACTTCACGTTAATTCCAGGAAGTACTGTCCTTAAAAGTACTGCCAGTTGAAGCTGAGGTGCTCATTGAAGTTAAGTAACTTAGGCAGGCAAGCGGGGGAGCCAGATTTCGAATCCACTGAGTCTGCGCGGGGTCACTTGCTTTGCAGTGGTGTAGGGGCACAGCTGGTGGGAAAGGGCGGGTGCCAGCAGAGCCTCCCAGTTTCATAGCTCCGCTTTCTGAATCTTGCTGCTGGTCAATCAGTTGGTTTTTATTTCCAGACACTAGATTACACTTGCCCTTCCATTCCAGTGATTTCTACATGAAGACAGAAACCACTGTTTTACAAAATAAGACCTGTTCTCTTCTTTTTCACTTGCATTATTTGTTACCTTAAATAGTCTCTTACGTGGTACATCATTCAATAATTTGCATATCTTTAAGTCCCCACTTACTGTCACCGGGACTGCTTGCCTCTCTTGAGCTGTGCCCTCTGTAGTGCTCTGGTGTGATCCTCAGCAGTTCACAGTGATGTGTATGAAAAGCGCGCAACCTCATGGCACTGGAATGGATGCCGTTCTCCCCAGCTGGCCTCTCAGGCTGCTTAAGGCTGTCTTCTAGAGCCCTGACACTCAGGACACACTTGGAAGTTTAGTGTTTCAATTAGATCTACTCTACGTGATTAGAAATACTTATACCCTTTTTTTTTAAAATATTTTTATTTAATTCCAGGAGGAAGGGAGAGAGATAGAGAAATAGAAACATCAGTGATGAGAATCATTGATCGCCTGCCTCCTGCATGCCCCCTACTGGGGATGGAGTCCACAACCACGGGCATGTACCCTGACCTGGAATTGAATTGTGACCACCTGGTTCATAGGTTGATGCTCAGCCACTCAGCCATGCCAACTGGACGATTAGTAATCTTTTACAATGAGAAAACTAAAGCTTCTTGATGGTACAAATGTTTTAATCTAAATTACAAGGCAAAAAAGTGCGGTTGTGACTTGAACTCAAGCATGCATTCCAGGATGATGGTCAGAGGCAGTGAGAGGGTTTTGATGATGGGCAAGCCTGGAATTGGGGTAAGAAAATCCCAATATATGCAGGGACAGTGAGTGCTTTCCAGGAGGACAACATTGGATATTACTTCTGGCTCATCGGAAGTTGACCACTGGGTAAGCCCTATCCTGGGAACCTGGCCCAACTCCACCATCCTTTTCAACTAAAAATAGAGAAGACTGTGCCTCAGCTAATTTTAGCTTGAGGCATCTAAGAAGTATATTCTGTCTGTTTCTGGAAGTATTAGGACATGGCGGTTCGGAGATTTTGCCTTTCTTGCTTTATCACCAAAAACTGTGTAGAGAGCACTTCAATAATCCTTGTTTATGAACACCATTTCATTTCAGTCTTTTTTTTTTTAAATTTTTTTCATTTCAGAGAGGAAGGGAAAGGGAGAAAGAGATGAAACATCCATGAGAGAGAACCATTGATCGGCTGCCTCCTGCACGCCCCCAACTATGGACGAACCTGCAACCCGGGCATGTGTCCTTGGCAGGATTTGAACCTGGGACCCTAGAATCCTCAGGTGGATGCTCTGTCCACTGATCCAAACTGGCTAGGGCTCATTTCAGTCTTATAAATAACTGGCAGATAATTCCCATTTATAGGAGATGACTTAAGTTTAGAAAGATTGAAAGTGATTTGCTTGCCCAGGTCTTCTTAGTAAGAGATAATAAGTCGCCCTGACC
This sequence comes from Murina feae, assembly GCA_004026665.1. Lineage (NCBI taxonomy): Eukaryota > Metazoa > Chordata > Mammalia > Chiroptera > Vespertilionidae > Murina > Murina feae. Next base: position 27,396 of record PVJC01013527.1, on the reverse strand, counting down.
GGTTTGGCTCGGTGGATGGAGCGTCGGCCTGCGGACTGAAGGGTCCCGGGTTCGATTCTGGTCAGGGGCATGTACCTTGGTTGCGGGCACATCCCCAGTGGGGAGTGTGCAGGAGGCAGCTGATGGATGTTTCTGTCTCGTCGATGTTTCTGACTCTCTGTCCCTCTCCCTTCCTCTCTGTAAAAAATCAATAAAAAATATAGTAAAAAAAAAAAAAAAGAGATAATAAGTCTATCCTCTGGGTGAGGCAGACCTAACATTCACCCTGGCCCTGTCATTTAGTAGCTGTATTACTTAACCTCTCTGAGCTCTGAGTTTCTCATCTGTGAAATGGGATACTGGAAATTAATTCACAGGGTTCCTGAGAGGATGAAATGTGACGTGAGATTGTGCCCTTTTATTCTTGATATTGATTAGGTAGTTGGTGACTTACTGTTTTCACTTTCCTTTCTTGATTGGGTTGAGATCTTCCGGAATGTACTCTGTACCTTCTAGGAAATTAAAATTTAATCCATTTGGGTTGCTAATCATCATGTTGGTGTTGGTGTCTGGTAGCAAGAGTAGATGCTTTAAGACAAGTGAATCAGTGTAGAAGGTCTTGCTAGGAGAATGTAGCTGCTTCTAGTTCACCTTTTATTCCATGGTGCCTGGCACCGGTTTTTGTTGTTGTAAAGGATTGTTGAACTTCTAAAGATAGCAATAAGATCTTAGCTGGACTGATAATAACTCAGTAATTTTTCTTAGGTTTGATTTTGGAGCTTTTGCAAAGGAAGGTCTGTTTTGAGTTATAACAGTATCTTCCATTGCCCACTCAATGCTTTAAATTAGTTCTTAAGCCATCTGAAGAGCTCAGACTTCAAAAAGTTTTTTTTGTGTTGTTTTTAAAACTGAGGTAGTCGGAAGACCTTGTGAATATAAATGGCTGACTCAGATGCCGGCCCTAGGAAAGTCTTCTAAGGAAAACCATCACTTTCTCATCTTTTATCCTCTTGAGATCTTCCAGAATTGAAGTTTACTACCTAAGGTAGTAGCTTAGAAAAGACAAATAGCGATGAGACCTTCCTTTGGGAGTTTATTCAGGACTAAGGATAATATTTTTCTTTATATCCTGAGTGGAGACACGTGAAAAAAGCAGCAGTTTGCTAACACATGGAATTTCTAATATGAACTTCAAATCTCTAGTTTTATAGAAACAGGGTAGCACCATGGTTTTTTACTTGGGAACACGACGTTTAATATGCTTTCATGTTAAAATTGCATATTAAGGGTTATCAGGCAGTTATGTCAATGAAAACATCAACCTTTAAAACTGTGGGCTAACGTGTGCTTGAATTCAGTGATTATAGCCATTCTTTTTATTTAATTCTGGAAGCCCAGTGCATGAATTTGTGCACAGGTGGGGTCCTGTGGGAGGGGGAGGTGGGATGTGATTTGCCCTCTGGGTGGGTGGTGGGCCGCCCTTGCCAGCCTGGGATTCGGATCCATCCTGCTGTTTGTGCCAGTTGTTGGGAGCCACCTGGCAGCTGCTTTTATATCCTTTCTTCCTTGCAGAGCATCTAGGGAGGGGAGGCAGCCACGGTGCCCAAGGCTGACTTCCAGGAGGCTGGCGGTGCTGTTGGGTTCATGCCGGTGGTGCTGGTCCATCGGTGCCTGGCTCGTTCTCCAGAGATTGGACCTGCAGGACTACTGCAGGAATGAGTAGTTACTGCCAGGCTGGTGGGCCGCCAGCACGAGTCTGTCAAGGAGTGCACTGACCACTGGGGAGCAGCTCCTGCATTGAGCATCTGCCCCCTGGTGGTCAGTGTGTCATCATAGCGACTGGTCAATCAGTTGACTGTTTGGTGGACTGGTCATAATGGTCACTTAGGCTTTTATATATATGTGTGCGTATACACATATACATATATGTATATATATAAATTATTGATTTCAGAGAGAGGAAGGGAGGAGAGAGAGAGATGGAAACATCAGTGATGAGAGAGAATCATTGATTGGCTGGCTTTGGCATATCCCCCACTGGGGATCGAACCCCCACCCAGGCACGTGCCCTAACTGGGAATCTAACCGTGACCTCCTGGTTCATAGAGCGACACTCAATCACTGAGCCACACTGGCCGAGGAGTAGCCATTCTTAAACTACTTGGTGCAAAGAATCGCCCAGAGACATTGTTAAAAATGCTCATTCCTACGGGTGCCTTCTCTTGTCTGGGCAGGGCCTTGGAAATGTGTAGTTCAGATAAACACGAGGTGGTTCTGCTTTAATTGTACATCATCTCTCTGGATAATGAGAATAAACTCAAAGTTATGAAGCCTTTCCCATTGTGTTTGGAGTCTTAGGACCTTTTAGATTTTAAAATCAATGGTAGGTGAATTTTTTTATTAAAGTTGCCCTTCGTCACTTTTTCTTCCATTGAGCACAGGTGAAGTAGTTGGCTTTGTGGTAGTGGTTCTTAGACTTTATTGTACATCATTGTCACCAGAGTGATTATGATGCCGATATGGAACGGGGCCCGAGAACTTGAATTTCTAACAGATTCACAGGTAATGCTGAAGCTGTTGGACGAGGCATCGCATTTTGAGAATGACTGGTTTATAGGACAAATATTAATCATCAAGCTCTGGCTTTATTCTGGGCAGATGATATGATATGCTAAGAGCATTTGGAAAGTGGGTCAGACTGTAGAGAGAGCAGTCACACCTCCAGCCTCAAGACTGACTGATACAAAGCACATGCTTAGTGATTGGAAAATGGGTGGAATTGTTCACATGATTTAAAACTCAGGTGCTCTTAGTTGCATTTATGCATATTAATTTCATGTATGTTAGCACTGCTGTGTTTTTCTTGGCATAGTAGGCACCTATTTTAACATCCCTTCTGGGTTGTAATCAGACTCCCTAAGAGTTGTGGTTGTACTTAACTTCTTAGAAGCTTCATAGCCTGGATATAATGATTGGTACATAAATACATATCTGCTGCCCAATTTCAACATGACAGACTAAAAGTGACTAAAAGACTAAAATTCCTATGCCTGTTTTTTTGTTCTCTGTAAATGGAAATGTCTTTCTGTTCTTTGGAATTGTTTTGGCCTCAATATTTTGCAGAGAGAGAGAGAAAGAAAGAGAGAGAGAGAGTGTTTAGCAGGTTTAATTCACCTTAATTGTGTGGTGACTACAGCTGCAGCCTGGGTCCTCTGCCCAGAAACTCTGGTGTGGGTCTTTACTAGAGGGTCAGTGAATTCCTGACGAGGAGGCTTGGTGAACACGGTATCTGGAGAGATCTGGGGTGAGATAGCTGCAGGTCTTAGATCAAAGGTGGCCTTGGTGAAGTTGCCCAGGGTGGCAGTGCACCCCTGGCGGAGGTGTAGCAGTCGTCAGTACCGGCTATCATCAGCAACTTCTTAGGCACAGGGGCCGAGACAATGCCACTACCCCTGGGGGCAGGGATGAGGCACACCAGTTACAGAGCTACAGCGGCCAGTCACCTTGCAAGGAACGGTGTGGGGCTTGCCAATCTTGTTTCCCCAGTAGCCTCGCCAAGGGGACAGTAGAGAGCTTGGCCAGGATAATGGCTCCACATATGGCAGTGGCTACTTCCTTTGAGCACTTAACACCCAGACCAACATGTCCACTATAGTCCCCAATGGCGACAGATGCCTTGAACCGGGTCCTCTGGCCTGCACGTGTCTGCTTTTGAACAGGCGTGATCTTTAAGACCTCATCCTTGAGGGATGCCCCCAAGAAAAAGTCAATGATCTCAGATTCCTTGGTGGGCAAGGAGGATAGATAGATCTCCTCTAGGGATGTGATCTTCATGTCCTTGACCAGGTGGCCCAGCTTGTCCTTGGCCTTCACTCCACGAGCTCCGGCTCGGCCCCTGCCCTGACCCCGGCTGTGACCCCGGGTGCCACTGCCAAATCCTCCATGGAAGCTGGGCCGGGGCCTCCCGCAGCACCTGCGTCATCTGCCATTTGGTGTTTCATTGGAAAAGAAGTGTGTGTGTGTGTTTTAAATGACTTATAAAGCATATCTTTTATCTAAAAAAGACTCGGGAGTCATTTTTGTTTAGCAGAGAAAGTTTTATTTCAGACTGAATGCTTAATTTGCAGTGATTACTTTAGGAATGTGCAAAATTCTCCAGTTACTACTCACTGTAGTCATGTAGATTGTTGTCAGAAATGACCTGTTCTACTGGCAACTTCCTAGTCATGTTTCGTACTGTTTGGGCGTCTGTCCAGGTTATTAGACGTGGGCTTCAAAGGGGCTGAGAAGTAGGTCTTACAGATATTTACGGTAGGCTGGTTACCTGAAGCATGTACAGAGAGTTAAGAGGCACTCTGCACAGTTAGGTGCTCATGATCTAGTTGAGAAATAGATGGAAACAGGTGCACAGTAGGTGTAAGAGCGAGCTCAGGACAGAGTCGGGGGAGAGATAACTTGGCATCTGAGGCACATTGAAAAGCCAATAAATGTTCGTTAGTGATGGAGGGAAGAGGAAAATAAACCACAATAGATCTTGGCGGAGAAGATGAGAATGACTTGTTTGGCCTGGGATTTGGACAAATATTATATTTGGCTATGAGGTTAATACTCTTGCAACATTTTATCTCTTTGAGTGAAGAAGCTTGTAATTATAGCCCAAGAATAACTTTCAATGCTATTTCTTAATCGGGGAGGCTTATGGCCTTTAAGACGTCAAGACCAGTTTTCCTAGGGATTGTGGAAGTTACATTGGTGAAGTTGAGAAGGGTGTTTTTCGAGTAGTTTCAGAAGAGGGCATTAACTTTAGCCTTAACGTTAAATTCTCTGATAGTCTGCATTCTCCCTTCTAGCTTCTTTAATATGTACTGTAGGCAGAAGAGTAAGTAGTGAGTCTAGATTCCTTAAGAGCTGCTTAGAGATGTGTGTCTGCAAATCAGAAGTAGGTGGAGAAGGGAGAGTGGAACTGGGGGTTAGTGATAGTCAAATCTTCCCGGAGCATCAAAACCGAGATTCTGGGAGGTTCTCCGTTTTGAGATAAGTTACCTTATATAGAATTCCAGATGTTACAACTGTTCTTGATTAACCTTTGTTTTAGCCAAGTGATGGGGGAGGCAAATGATGAACTCTGTTTCTAGAATTGTGTCATATCAAGGTATAATGAAGGAGACAAAGAGAGGACCAGAACCAGATTTCTTCATGGCCAAAACAATTTAAGTTATGGAGTCATTCAGGAAGGTTTTTCATTCATTTTAGGAAAAGTTGGAAAATGGAAATTCTGGATCTGCGTGTGCTCAGAATAAGCCCTCGTGAGAGTCTTCTCACCTTTTAAGTCAGTGAGAATTATATGGGCTGTGAACTTTGTGGAAGCAGCAATTATAGTAGGAAATAAGGAAGCCAGTTATTTTTTCTTTTGAGATAAGCTGACACTTAATCAGTAACCAGTTTCTAAAGTTAGTGACTTTACTGTTCAGATTTATAAAAATAGGAAATAATGATCTGATTTCCCTTTTTTTCTAGGAGGTGTGATTGCCTACATCAGTTCCTCGAGCTCAGCCTCTAGCCCTGCCTCTTGCCACAGTGAGGGATCTGATAACAGTTTCCAGTCCTCCTTCTCTTCTTCGGTTCCATCTTCTCCAAACAGCTCTAATTCTGATAACAATGGTAATCCCAAAAGTGGTGATCTCTCCAGCATTGAAGGCATTCTGAAAAATGACCGAATAGATTGTTCTGTGAAAACAAGCAAGTCAGGTGCACCTGGCATGACAAAGAGTCATAGTGGAGTGACAAGTAAGTGTCTTCAGTTTTCTAAAGGTTGGTGCCGGTAATGGCAGGTGGGGCTTACTTTATCAGCTCTTCATTTGGGGGAACCACTATATTTGGGAATATGATTTTCACTCCTTTCTGAGTAATAACGGGCCAGTTGTTAGGTAAGAAATCAGTGACGGTTTTTAAAGTTATGGCCTCAGGGAGTTGTTATAACGGATCCTTGCCTCAGAGGGAGAGATGAGGTGTGTACTGTGCCTGACCACGTATCCGCTGCAGTTCGTTTCCCTTTGCCACATGCTCACAGTTGCCTTTCTTCTGGGCTCCTAGTACTGAATCTGGTGTCTAGAACAGAGTACTTCTTATGGGAAGGGGTTTCCTTTAATGAAGTTGGAGCTAGGAACATTGGGATTTGGAAATAAAGCAGGATTTGGGATAACCGAATGAGTAGTGGAATTTGGACCCCTGAGTGAGTGTGGAGGTAAGATGGGCTGGTATAAGAGAAGATCAGGAAGGAATACGATCTGTCTGGTGGGTGGACAGCGGGACAGCAGCCTGTGAAGACACTGTTTGCATTAAAAAAATATATAATTGATTTTTTACAGAGAGGAAGGGAGAGAGATAGTTAGAAACATCGATGAGAGAGAAACATTGATCAGCTGCCTCCTGCATACACTCTACTGGGGATGTGCCTGCAACCAAGGTACATGCCCCGACCAGAATCGAACCTGGGACCCTTAAGGCTGATGCTCTCTCCACTGAGCCAAACCTGTCAGGGCTCGTTTGCATTTTTTATTGATTGATTTCTCCATTCTTATCCAGGAGAACTGTTTTCTTAGTTCTGGTTGCATATCTGGTGTAAAATAACTTTAGATTTACAAAATTTCAGAGTATGTTTAAAATTATCAGGAAAGGGCAAAACCAGTTTTCTGAAATATTTTTGGTCCCATAAACTGAGTTTCAAAGAAAACCATGATGTCTTTTTATTTGTTAATCTGGTGTAAGGGATTTTCTTTTACATGATAAAAGTATATTTGTATCTATTTAAAACACAAGTTGAACAAGGTAAAATATTCACTTGGAAAGAAAACCAACAGTTGAAAAATCTTCTCCTGTCTTTACTGTTTCTGTTTGTGCCGTAGAATTTAGTGGCATGGTTCTCCTGTGTAAAGTCTGTGGGGATGTGGCGTCGGGATTCCACTATGGAGTTCACGCTTGTGAAGGCTGCAAGGTAAAAGCGTGCTTTGGTCTCTTTAAGCTGCGGATTCTGGAATTAAGCAAGTTGGAGTTTGGTTTGCTAGTTTTCACAGTTGATAATCTGGGAGGAGGAGAGAACTCCTTGCTCCTCTTTACCTTTCAAGTGTTTAATGTATTTATAAACATAACTTGTTTTGATGTTTTTAATTCAATAAAAGTACTTTTAAAAATATTTTGATCAAATTATATTTACTGTCTCCCTCGAATTTAATTATGGCGTGAAACTATGTGCACAAATGCTTATTCATTAATACGCCAAGTGCTGTTCTAGGTGATGGGGAAACAGCAGGGAGCAAAACAGACCTGCTTTTTTGGAACTTGGTTTAAACCAGACTTTGAATAGGTCTTATCAAATGCATTGCCATTTCGACATGTCAGGTACTAGGTGTTGGAAACAGTTCCTAGGTATTTACAAAATGTTAGGTCTTTGGAAATAATGCCAAGGGAGTAAAAGAAACTGGGCTATAAATTGAGTTCTTGGGAAAGTTCGTTATGTTTGTAAGTTTAGTTGAATATAGAGTGTCCATCAGCTAATTCCAAGGGAGATAGTCTGTACCACCTCCTCACATCCAGGGAATCTCCGTCCGTCTTTTTAAACCTGGCACAGTCCTTTCTCTTGAGTGTCGGAGTTAACTTGGCCAAGACGCGCGCTCCTGCTCTTCTCTGAGTAAAGGCCGAAGCAGGAATCCAGTTTGGCAGGGCACCTTGGGTGAGCGAGGTAATGACTATACATGATGGAAGAAGAAATACTTCCTACGGTGGCTCTTGATGAATTGTGGTTTTGCTAATTCTTAGTGCTCAGGTCACTTAACAAGCTGGTCAGGATTTTTATATATAGATGCAGCAATTTCCCACTTTTAAAAATTATTTAAACACTTCTTTTCCCCTTGAAAATGTGAGTAATCATGGGGCTAGAGAAACTAAAGCCCAAGCCAAAAGTCTAATGTGGGTATTCTTGATTCTTACACATAACTGCTCCACACTCTCTTAAAGGTGTGTGTAGCTCAGGTATTGTAGTGTCCATGCATAGTACCACCGTAATAAAGTCTAAAAATGTTGTATCCCACAAGTACTAATACGATTCATGAAATGTGTGGTTAGTTATAATATTCAAGGAAACTGCAGTTCAGGTTACTTTCAGTAATTTGTTCTTGACTTTTCTGTTCTCCGTGGAACTATTAAGCTGGGGATCTTTGAATGCCTGTCACAGCACGTACACTTACATTATTTGTTTAGTAAAGGCAGTAATCTATAGCCATCTAGCTGGGAACTGTCTTTTCCTGGATCATTCGTTGGTCTCTGGTGTGACACTTACCTGTTGCTGGCAAGCAACCAAGAACATCTGGCACATAAAGTAGGCCTTGCGGGTGTCAGCTGGTAAAGATCTAGGGAAGACCAAGTTTTACTAATGTACTCCTTCGTTCCAGCGAGGGGATTACGATAGCTGTGGAACATATTTTTCTGTTAACTCTTTGAAAATAAGTCCTATTTCAAGAGTTTTGGAGTTTGTATGTGATTTAAGTATGAACTGGGAAATGTGGCTGCAGGCAGGGGCTGGTAATGGGGAAGTGTAGTACCAGGGGTGCTTGGGAAACAGCAAGAGTCTGCAAAAAGGAAGAAAGGGAAGTGGGTCTTGTTTAGCTAGTAGATATAGGTACTTATTGATACTTGTAAGAATGCAGGCAAATCCCATGTGTCGAGATTATATTTTCCTTGGGTCTAAGCCAAAATTATGCCTCAGGTGTAGCTAAGTAATGGGTAGTTAGGGGTTGCGGGAGGCTGCTTATAAGGAGTTCATCTGGATGTTTTTAAATGAATGGGTACATCTTCCTTTGTTCTTAGGGTTTCTTTCGGAGAAGCATTCAGCAAAACATCCAGTACAAGAAGTGCCTGAAGAATGAAAACTGTTCTATAATGAGAATGAATCGGAACAGATGTCAGCAGTGTCGCTTCAAAAAGTGTCTGTCTGTCGGAATGTCAAGAGATGGTATGTTCCCGGTTTAAAGAGCGTTCTTTCTTAGAGCACGTGGGCTGGCTTCTGTGCCTCAGCACAAACCAGAGCCATAATCCAGTTATCACTGGCCCTCTCATGCTTAGGGTGAAGCAGATTTTAGAAAACACATTTTAATGCCTTGTAAGATGCCAAATTCATTAAAGTCAAATTTTAGCATCAGCATCCCAGGAACAGCTTTGGCTCACTTCTTTTCTTAAAAAAAAAATATTTTTTTATTGATTTCAGAGAGGAAGGGAGAGAGAGGGAGAGATAGAAACATCAGCGATGAGAAAGTATCATTGATTGGCTGCCTCCTGCATGCCCCCTACTGGGGATCAAGCCTGCAACCCAGGCATGTGTGCCCTTGACCGGAATTGAATCAGGGACGCTTCAGTCTGCAGGCCGATGCTCTACCCACTGAGCCAAATTGGCTAGGACTCACTTCTTTTTTTGTTGTTGGTTCTTGTAAAAAGATCCATCCCTCCCATACAATTTCAATGCTTCTCTCTCCCCCACCCCCCAAAAAAAAGATTTAGTTTTTCTTTTTTAAGACATATTTTTGATTTCAGGGACGAAGGGAGAGGGAGAGAAGGATAGCAACATCAATAATGAGAGAGAATCGTTGATTGGCTGCCTCTTGCACGCCCCCCTATTTGGGGTACGAGCCCGCCACCCAGGCATGTGCACTTGACCAGAATCGAGTCCAGGACCCTTTTAGTCCACAGGCCGACACTATCCACTGAGCCAAATTGGAATATTTAATCTAGGAATTCGGGACTCTTTCTCCATAACATTAGCATTGCTGATGAACTCATTTCTCGTTTTGTGCATTATCTCTATCACTTTCTCAGCCCTGAAATGGTAATGTGTTTTGAGGGTACAGATTCTGAATACATTGAAAGGAGATGCAAAATTAAAAGAAACATTGGGGATTAGTTTAGTAGGGTTAATTAAGAATTGCTAAGAATGAACCTCATTTGTCTAGGGGAGGGTCATTTAAACAGTCCCTTAGGTTACTCTTACACAGAAATACTGTATTGCAGTGAGGAGCTTCTTGAATAACAGATTTCCAGCAGTTTGATGTTTGGGATTTTTAATTGCCTGAAAATTTTTTATAGCACTAGAAATAGTAATCCAAAGTTGCTAGATACTGTGATTGCCCCAAAAGAATAAAAATGTCTATCATTTATGAAGGGACAGGGAGTAGAGGAGTAGAATGTGAAGCACTATGGAATTGTTTGGTGATGTCAAAGATACACTTAGATTAGTAAGGCTTCTTACTGGGTGGCATATTAAAATTTTATTATCTTTGTATAAAAGACTAGACAGAAGCTTTCTTTTTTCTTCCCCTCTAGGGTATAGGAATGTTGGCGACAAGCACATTCTGAGACTAGTCTCTAAGATAACGGAGGATGAATGATTTCGTTTTTATTTCATTGATTTTAATCAAAATCCAGCAAGTTGATTTTCCAATAACTGCATTTCTATTGACTGTGGGTTTTTTTTTTATTTTATTATTTTATTATTATTTTTTAAGGTTTTCTTTTTAAAGAAGCCAGTAAAGGAAAGAACAGGTCACTTAACATTGGGTCCTGTTGGATCTTGAGAATAAGGTTACGAAAATGAATTGAGAAAAGTCAGATATTCAGGGAGCTGATTGTGCCTACTAGGTGCCATTAGTGTTAATGGATGTAGGTACTGAATCCCATGTGCCTTCTTAGGAACAGAGCCTGCAGTCTTATTAATAAGGTGCTGTGTAGTCATGCTGATCTGCTTCCGGCTCTAATTTTCATTGGTTAATTTAAAGTTTCTTTCTTAGGTTTGTGCTTACAAATTACCCAAGAGATAGATCTCCTTAGTGTTGTTTTGGGAGAACAATGGAAAATCCTCTCCCCACTTCCTGTAGTACAGCCAGTAAGTCTAGAATAATTTGTGTCGGAGGCATGTAGTTACTCTTTTCTTGTTTGGCTAGAGGTCATAGCTAACAAAGATAATTTTGTGTTATTTTTCTTTATAAACAGGTCTTACTTAGAATATAGATGTTAAATATTTTTTTCTTCAATAGCTGTTCGGTTTGGTCGTATTCCTAAGCGTGAAAAACAGAGGATGCTAATTGAAATGCAGAGTGCGATGAAGAGCATGATGAACAGCCAGTTCAGTGGTCATTTGCAAAATGACACATTAGTAGACCATGAACAGACAGCCTTACCAGCCCAGGAACAGCTGCGACCCAAGCCCCAGCTGGAGCAAGAAAGCATCAAAAGCTCTTCTCCTCCCTCTTCTGATTTTGCAAAGGAAGAAGTGATTGGCATGGTGACCAGAGCCCACAAGGATACCTTTTTGTATAATCAAGAGCAGCGAGAGAACTCAGCAGAGACCATGCAGCCCCAGAGGGAACGGATTCCCAAGAACTTGGAGCAGTATAATTTAAATCATGACCGTTGTGGCAATGGGCTTAGCAGCCATTTTCCTTGTAGTGAGAGCCAGCAGAATCTCAATGGACAGTATAAGGGGAGGAACGTAATGCACTACCCAAATGGGCATGCCATTTGTATTGCAAATGGACATTGTATGAACTTCTCCAATGCTTATACTCAAAGAGTATGTGATAGAGTTTCGCTAGATGGATTTTCTCAGAATGAGAACAAGAATAGTTACCTGTGCAACAATGGAGGGAGAATGCATCTGGTATAGTGAAATCAATTTTTTTTTGCTCACCTCGTACTAAGGAAAGCTTTGAAGGTTTTCTTCTATGTGGGGGATATGCCTGCATAAAGGGTGGGAGAGGGGTGTCAGAAAACCTGAGAGATTGACAGGATAGTTTTGGGCAATATTTTAGGTCAGATGCTTTTAATAGACATCATTTGTTGAATGTCCTGATTTTACACACAGGTACAAGCATGTGATTTGATTGATACTACGATTGGGATTAGGATTTTGTGTAAAACATGGATCATGTAGAATTGGTCCTTTAATTCTTAGAAATCCCTTTCAAAATTTAAGCATTCTGGTTAATCACTTCCCTACTAGCTTTGGGATTTTCTCTTTAAGGGCAGTAATTTCTTGATTTCTACGGAAAGAGTTTTCTTTAACCATTATAATGCCAATAGGTCTTTGGATATAGAACATGGAAGTGTTATTGTGTGAGAATTTAGGAATATTTTAATTTAATAGGCAGCTCCTCAGGATTTTCTCAGACGTCATCCTTGAGATGAGTTAATGTTATTCGTATCATTCAAGTTTTTTTCATCAAATACAACAGTCTACATGAAAGTACAATGTTTATGTTCAGCCAAAATTTCACCAAAAGCATCAGTACCGCACCATTTCCAGTTTAAATCACGAGGTCCTTGATAGTGCTTGATATTTCCTACAGCCAGGTAATTAAAGCCTTCTTTTTTATTTTCAAAATAGTTGACTTACCTCAATCCTTATGTTAGAATTTTTGGTCACTTGCAAGTATTTGATCGCATCGATCTGAAATGTGACCTTATATTTTATTAGAATTAGTGGCTGCCTTATAGAGGGAAAAAAAAAATCATGGTTACAGAATCATTTCATTCCTGGATCTCATGGATTTAGTGAAAATTTAAAGGATGGTTTTACTAATAGAGATCGCAGCACATGCTTCCTGATCTTTTTAGTGTTTTTATGCCTTTAGCTTCCTACTTTTTCCTCCCCAATCCTCATTGAAAAGTTACACCGTGTGTCTCCACTCATTGTTTCCTATTGGCTAAGTGGAGGTCAGTGTTACATCACTGTTTATAAAATAGATGATTGGTGATCTTTTTATTTTTTATTTTATTTTTTTGGTTAGCGATATTTTTTAAAAAGTGAGGCATCTCACTATATTTTTCTCTTTGAAATTACAACATTGTAGTTGTGACCATTTAGAAAAAGTGAGTTTTGAAATATTAATTGTGGGCTTAGGTTCTAGGCCTATGACTTCTAGCTTTACTTGGTAAGTCACTAAACATCTTAGAGTCTCATTTTCTCTTGTAGGAAATTGTAATATCTGCCATAACTAATAGGTTTGAGAAGTAAATATGTGCGATTATTTTTTAAACCATAAAGCCAGCATAAGGGTGGCAGCAGTGCTACAAAATGAAACCTTCAACCTGTGCACTGGGTTTTTGAAATAGCTTGCTACAGAGCTCATTTTTTTTGTTTAGGCTGCCTCTTGCGTGGTAACAAGTTAATTGCTATTTAAATTAGGTTGTTAGGAGGCTTTTTGTCAAAAGGTAGAGTATCCAAAAGAGAAAGTGTTGTTGTCAGTAGCACCTAAGCGTTATTTTCATGTTGGTGTTTCCAATGATTGAGATGCTACCTCTGAAGTTTCTTTACCACCTCTCACAATTAAAGAGTTTTTCTGTTTTGTGCATATTAGGTTTGTCCAATGAGTAAGTCTCCATATGTGGATCCTCATAAATCAGGGCATGAAATCTGGGAAGAATTTTCAATGAGCTTCACCCCGGCAGTGAAAGAAGTGGTGGAATTTGCAAAGCGTATTCCTGGATTCAGAGATCTCTCTCAGCATGACCAAGTCAACCTTTTAAAGGCTGGGACTTTTGAGGTAGATTTTGTTCATCTTGAGTATGGGAACAGGGCATGTAGTATTTTATTTCCATGCATTTTACTTCTTTTCTAAGTGAGTATTTATAGTTCAGAGGCCGAAACTACCAACAAAAGAATGACCATCTCAGGATCTTGGGAGAGAGGCTAGCTAGGTAAATGCAGTGACTTAGGACTTAAAATATGAATGATGTGTATTTCCAGCATGCAAACTCCAGGTTCTAGTATTGCTTTTAGATGTGGACTTGGTGGGATCTGCAGAGTGATGAGCACCTACTGAAAGCCTAGCCTGGCGTTGACGCTACAGAATACGAAGGATAACTAGAGTGTGGGCTTGTCTTCTAGGAGATTGTAGAATACAGGGTGGGGCAACAGTAGGTTTACAGTTGTGAGTATGCAAAATACAAGAATTTATTCTTGCATTATTATTTACTATTGCATTTTCCATACAAACGACGGTAAACCTACTTTTGCCGCACCCTGTATTTGGTGGATGTATCAGACATCTCTTCCGTGCCAGCTCAGATTTTCTTGGCCTCATCTCACTCTGGAATCCATGGCTACTTTTTCTACTCCAGCTTCTCCTGTGTGATGCCTTCTGCCTGGGCTTGAGACAGCCACGGTTGGCAAGTTCAGTAGGACACAGTGCCTCTTGTGCTCAGGTGCCTAGGTGACTGTCACTGGTCTGCTCCATGGCTTCCCTATTGCTGCTGAGGTCTGAGAAGTCTCAGGACTTGATTGGAGCTCACTTGTGCATTATTCTGAAATGCAGGGTGGGAGGTGGGAGGTGCGAAGTTGATGTCTGGTGGGTGACATCTTTGATTCGTGGGAGTAGGGGGCCATCTCTCCATAAAAGTCCCACATGATTGAGCTCTTAGTTTTTCTTCAGTGGTGGCTAGCTCAGTAAATAACGCTAATGTTTGCTCTCTTTGCTTCCGTACTCCATTTCCTTTTTCCTTTCTCTTGTGTGCACATGTACCAGTGCGCACCCACACACACTTACACCTACACCGTAGGCTCTATTTTCTGGGGCACCTGGACTAGAACAGAGAAGAAGCCGTGTTCATGAATCCGATATCTATGTGTCATTGAAAAATAACACCTACAGGTTCGGATTCTCAGTTTAAAGGAAAACATTACACTTAAGATTTAAAGCCACAAGTTGTGTCAGTGATCAATTTTTTCTTTATTGATTAAAGTATTACATGTCAATTCACCCATTTTGAGGTTAAGTAACTACAGCCCAGAGAGGTGAAGAGACTTTTCTTGGACTACCAGTAAATTCACAGTCAGGGCCAGAACACAGCCCCCCGGTTTCATGTGTTGGGTTCTTTCCGCTGTGTGATTTGTCTGGGGATTGCTGTGCTCTGGGTAGCACCATCTTCATAGAAGGCTCGCCCTCTTTTGGATTGTCTTGGGTAAAACAAGTCTTTGCTTGGGAGCATTGCAAAGAGAAGGTGGTCAGTGTTGTGCTGATGATGAGGGAAATAGTGGGACAGATGTCACCATTTCGTATAGTGGAGGGTAAGCGTGCTGTGGGTAAGCAATGGTTGACTGGTGTGGTTCGGATTTTGATTCTAACTTGGTGTGTAGACCACTTTTACTGTTCTCTTCGGGCTATGATTTTTAAAAAAAATATATTTTATTGATTTTTTACAGAGAGAAAGGGAGAGGGATAGAGAGTTAGAAACATCGATGAGAGAGAAACATCGATCAGCTGCCTCCTGCACACCTCCTACTGGGGATGTGCCCGCAACCAAGGTACATGCCCTTGACCGGAATCAAACCTGGGATCTTTCAGTCCGCAGGCCGACGCTCTATCCACTGAGCCAAACTAGTTAGGGCTGGGCTATGATTTCTTGAAATGGTCTAATTAGAGTTCATCTGTTGCATATGCCGTGGCTGCATTTGATGTTTTGATATTTCCAAGTGTTACTGCATTGCAATATTGCTTTTTTATTTAGGGCTTAGAGACTGTGAGATACACTTGATAACTTAAAGAGTTTCTTCAATGCCTGCCATTGGCCAAGACCCAGTTTCAAGTTTCTTGGCATTATTGCTTGCTTTAATTTTGTATTTGCATTTCAGAATCTTTATTGATGGAGTATCACAGGACTTAAGTATTTTTCTACTGGTTGCTAGAAATAAAAAAAGTCATCTTGGAATATTTACTGCTTTGGTAGAGAATTTGCCTTAAGGAAATGATTCTGGGTAAAATAACTTAGTTTTTCCTTTACAGCTTTCTTTTATATGTAGAATGTTTTTAAAAAATATATTTTATTGATTTTTTACAGAGAGGAAGGAGAGGGATAGAGTTTAGAAACATTGATTAGCTGCCTCCTGCACACCCCCTACTGGGAATGTGCTGCAGCCAAGGTACATGCCCTTGACAGGAATTGAACCTGGGACTCTTCAGTCTGCACCAAACCGGTCAGGGCTCTGTAGGATGTTTGTAACTGACTTGAATACTGAGGTATTTCTTAGCACTGGTATTGAACTTCTTCAAATACACCTGAGTCTTTTTCTCCCTCCAGGTTTTAATGGTACGGTTTGCTTCATTATTTGATGCGAAGGAGCGTACTGTCACCTTTCTAAGTGGAAAGAAGTATAGCGTGGATGACTTGCACTCAATGGGAGCTGGGGACCTGCTGAATTCTATGTTTGAGTTTAGTGAGAAGCTGAACGCCCTCCAGCTTAGCGATGAAGAGATGAGTTTGTTTACAGCAGTTGTCCTAGTATCTGCAGGTAAGCAAGCTGGTTCAAAATCGTGCCACACCTAGAATATAATGACCACTTATGGAGAAGGTAGCAGTTAATGAGGTTGTAGAATAACAACTGTGAGAACCAAAGTAGAGAAGTTGTAACTGACTGGGACAGCAGAAAGTTCGTGTAACTTCCTCGGTAGAGGGAAATCACACATGAACAAAGTGATGCTTTAACATTACTTCTGTGTTGCTACCTGGGTGGATAGACAGGCGAGTCGCTGGAGCTGGAGTGTTAGGTAAAGAGGCCGTTGAAATAACAACTGTAGATCCGAGGTGGTGGAATGAGCACTTCTGAAACAGGTTGTGGCAGAGGCGGTGGAGGAGGAGGACTTTATCCACAGAAACTTCAGGAAGAAATGAAGACGGGGGTGAGGCAGGAGCTCTGCTACTGTCATCAATTGTATTTTCCACCAGGACCATGGTTTTTATTTTGTTTTAATCTCCTTTTGAAAAAGCCTCGTTCTGTTTCTTGACCATAAGAATAATTTGAAAAATGTAACTAGTAAGATGAAATAAATGTGATAATATCACTACCAAAAAGATAACATTAGGAGTCTCTCACTATCCATCTGCCATCTATCCATTTATCCATTTGCCTGCTTATTGATATGTTAGGTAAAAAATGTTGCACCTACTAAGTGGAAAGCTTTAGAAAAAAATATATGCCTTATTATTTTTGTTATGTTTATAAATGAAGATATACAAGAAAAACAGACACAACTCTGTGCATTTTAAAATAATATGTTTTCAATTACATATATGATAGTATTCATGTCATATTTAAATCTCCCATTTATAAAGGACTGATGTTATTGTTAAAGCATTATGTAGACAGGAAAATAAAGTTCAGGAACTACAGAGGAGTATTAAGTGAAAATTCTCTCCTTCCTTCTGCTACTCCGAGCCTGTTCTTCAGAGAACTATATTTCTAACCATCTTTCATTTTGATTGTTCTGATCGTTGCCCACCCAACTCTAAACACTATGCTTAGCCCTGACCGGTTTGGCTCAGTGGATAGAGTATCAGCCTGCGGCCTGGAGGGTCCCAGGTTCGATTCCAGTCAAGGGCATGTACCTTGGTTATGGGCACATCCCCAGTAGGGGTTGTGCAGGAGGCAGCGGATCGATGTTTCGAACTGTCTATCCCTCTCCTTTCCTTTCTGTAAAAAATCAATAAAATATATTACAAAATTAAAAAAATAAACACTATGCTTATACCTTTTTTTTATTTTCTAGCTATAACTGATAAGTAAAAGTATTCTCTCACTTTTCTTCTCAATTTTTACAAATTTTACTTTTTCAGTTACTGTATTGGTTTTATTTATAATTGCAACATGCTCACATTTTAAAATTCTCACCCAAGGATATTTTTCCATTGATTTTTTTTTTTTTTTTTTTTAGAGTGGAACAGCGGGAAGGAGGGGGAGGGAGGAGAAAGATAGAGACAGACACACACACACACACAGAGAGAGAGAGAGAGAGAGAGAGAGAGAGAGAGAGAGAGAGAGAGAGAGAAACATTGATTGAGAGAGACACATAGTAGACCAGTTGCCTCCCACATGCCCGTGGCAGGGCTGGAGATCGAACCAGATGGTGTGAAATGGCACCATTTTAATTGCAATTGAAGGTTAGGGACTGGCATGTAGGTATGCGACCAAGGCTCATACAGATTTTAGTTGTTCTCATAGAGGCTTCTGTTGAAGGAATTTAACTTGCATCCTGTGAGAAGAGAATGCCTAAAGGGGAGATTTGGTGAGGAGTACAGGCTTGGGAGAGGGAAGGAGCAGCAGCCAAGGAAGTAGACGTTGGGTGTGTCAGAGTTAAACTGCATAGTGTAGGATTTAGTGCATCCTTTAGAAGATGAATTCCCACTTCAGGCTGTGTATTCTGTAATAGGTTCTAGAGGGTTATTGTTTTACGATCTAGCTAGATTTGTAGTTAGGTTCTTTGGCCTTGATATAATAAAACCATGGTTTTAGAAATTGACGTTTGAGAAAAATGTAATATGATTTACATCATTAGGTGTAGGCATCCATTTCCATGAAGTTCTGAGTTGTATAGAGAAGCATAGGTGTTCCAGACACAAAATACTCACCAGAAGACAACCACTTCCTGTACTCAAACATCCTTCCCCACTTACTGTTTGTTTCTTTGCCCATCGAGATTATTTTGCTGGTGGGGGTCACCGTCGTTCTTTTCCAGTTGTTGGTATTGTAAGTTATTGATGATACAATGCAAACCAGTTACTTTCCTCTGCCAAAATACAAGCTCTGTAAAGGAAGGAATTTACGGTTGTTACATTCACTGCTAATTCTTTAGCACCTACCACAGTAACCACCTACATTCAATAAGTGTTTGGTGAATGAATGAATAAATTGCAAGGATGCTAAAGAAAACAGTTACTTGGATATTAAAGGCAGGGGTGACTTGTAGAAGCATTGTTAAAAACTTTAGTTAATTTAGGGATTGTGTGGCCAAAGTCAAATGTCAAGAGAAAACAGGTCTTTTATTCACTGAACAATTTTGCCTGAAATATTATGACCCCCCCCAAACCAATAGTCAACATTCATTTGTGTGTTTTTTCTTAAGAATTACTGTATAGTTCAAATCAATAGTCACCAATTTGTTTCTTTTTCTATAAGAATTAGTGCATAGTATTGATAATTATCCAAGTCTATTAAATGTAAAATAAGCCTTTTTCATTATTTTTTCTGCATTTGGAGTTAAACTTTTTTTCCTTTACTATTAAAGTTTAGTACTTGTTCTAAGTATTTCTATTGCAAGTGGCTTTTTAAGCTATTGGTTACAATGGAAGACTTCCTTAATCTCCTTGTAAAAAATGAAAAAGGGTATAAATTGCCAGAGGATTTTGTTTCCTTGGAGAAATATTTTTCCTTAATAATTACAACTCCCTATACTGGGAGCTATTGACTATTTCTTGCATACTACTGCCTCCTATTGGAAAGGGAAGAAATAGCCTTCAATGATGGAAAAAGTCAATGGGCAAACAACATAAATTTGGCTAATTTTAAGAGACCTTTTTTTTTTTAAAGATACTTCTGTTTATTGCTAATTTATTAAACCACTGATTTATTATTGGTATACGAGCTTAATAAACAGTATGCTTAATGGAAGTGCATGTAAGTTAATACAGGCATTAAGGTTGCATAGTCTGTTAGCCATGTATTACTGTACAACAAGTCACTCTAAAACTTAGTGGCTTAAAAATGTGTACATTCATTTCCCACAGTTTCTGAAGGTTGGGGGGGTGGTGTGGCTCACATGTGTGCCTCTGGCTCCAGGTTTCTTAGGAGGCTCCGGGCAGGCCTGCGGCCTCATCTGCAGGCTCTGCAAGGAAGGCTCTGCGTCCAGGCTTACTCACAGGGTTGTTGGCAGGATTCATTCCCTTGCACAGTGTTGGACTGAGTGCCTCTGTTCCTTGCTGGCTGTTGGCTGGAGACCACCCTCTGTTCCTTCACACTGGGCCACTCCGTAGGGCAGCTCACAGCATGGCATCTGGCTTTGTGAATGCCTAAGATAGAAGCTACATTTAAAAAAAAAATTTAAGATAATTTATTTTTTTTAGAGAGAGGAAGGAGAGGGATAGAAACATCGATGAGAGAGAAACATCAGCAATCGGTTGCCTCCTGCGTGCACCCCTACTGGAGATCAAGCAAGTAACCCAGGCATGTGTCCTGACCAGGAATTGAACTGGTGGCCTTTTGGTTCCTGGGTGGACTCTCAACTACTGAGCCACACGAGCCGGGCAAGGAAGCTACAGTTTTTTTTGTAATCTAGTATTTTGTTCATCAGTGGTGAATCAGGAAGTTTAGCCCACTCAAGGGAAGAGGGATAGATACAAGGACAAGGATACCAGGACGAGGAGGTCACTGAGGCTCTTTTAGAGGCAGCCTGTCACACATGGTAGCATACAAATGCACGTATATTCCATATGAGGTGCAATTATATTTCTGAACTGCACTATTTTGTTTTGCCAATTAGGAGCAGTTGAAATGAGCAGGTGGCATCTCATTTTTTAAAAATCAGAACCTCTTAAGTATTTTGTGAACACAAATACTTAAGCACAAAAGAATTTTGATTTAGCAAGTGTACCAGGTGATACGTATCTTTATAGTATAATAAGTAGCCATAAAAATTTGCCACTGGGATTTAAAAAACTGTGTCAGTTATCTTTTGCCTGTGTACCAGTGTATAAAATTTTGTTTTGAATTCATTAATGTGATTGATGAACAGGAATTATGTGTATATTGAATGTCAATAATATATCCTCTCCTTCTTATTCCTCTATTTCTTACTCTGCACTAGATCGATCTGGAATAGAAAACGTCAACTCTGTGGAGGCTTTGCAGGAAACGCTCATCCGTGCACTAAGGACCTTAATAACGAAAAACCACCCAAACGAAGCCTCTATTTTTACAAAACTTCTTCTAAAGTTGCCAGATCTTCGATCTTTAAACAACATGCACTCTGAGGAGCTCTTGGCCTTTAAAGTTCACCCCTAAGGCCTTTGTTTATTTAACATGAACTGAATCATCCTACCTGTACAATTGTGCTGAAATGCTTATTTATATGTGTATACTGTACCCTATGTGGAGATAGAAAGGCCTTTAAGACAACACAGGATTGTAGGCCATCTCTTTATCATGCAGTAGCTGTTAGGATTGAGATTTTTTTCAGCTATGATTAGACGTTGACCGCATTTCCCTGGTAGACCAATCAGCCGTGTCGCACTTAACTGGAGAAGTTACACTGAATTATAGTTACACTGAATGTTAGACTTTTTCATCTGCCAAAACCAAAAACCATTTTGATCTCCCTGTGGTATAAATATAACGCATAGTCCCAAGTATATGAGGACTTAAAAATTAATCCTTTGTGGTGGAAATTCTTTTGTAGGATGGAAACTTGATTTTACCACAAGACTATTGGATCTGGTGATTGGAGACTTCGTAGGCGAGGAGATTTCCCTGTCTGTTTTACTCTGCCACTGTTGAAGTGTATGGTTCTGGGCAGGTTAGCTGGTTGTGGAAAATGAGAATTGACAATGTTTCCAATGCCCCACCTCACAGAGATTCTAAACAAATGTCTATAAAGCATATTTACCTCGTGGGAGATAGGCACTATGTAAATAAGGTAAACTTCTTGTTAGTGTAATTATTCATTATAATATTTTTTTCTGATGTGTAAGCATTTCTTAGAAATGATCTCATAGTCCACACCAGTCTATTCAGGGTTCCTGCATATGTGTGGGGCGTCATCCTGGCGCACACACATTCAAAGTTTATGGGTTTGTCAAATACATAGTGTATGTACATAGATGTATGTGAATGTGGTTATTCATATATTTTTCTTCACAATATTTTAAACTGTGAAGAACTTTATCATACAATGAACTTAAAACAAAAGGTGTCAAAAGACCCAAATTAGGTGCATTTTACCTATTGATGACATAACCATTGCTTTAAATGTTTGAACAGTAGAACATTGAATTTTTGCTCTATTTTTGTTTAAGCAGCACTTACTGTAAAAAATGCAACAGGCAGTCGAGTCCAAATTTCAGAAAATAGGTACTTCTAGAGTTCACCTTTGGTAAAAGTTTTGGTTCAAGGGAATAGTTGTGTAAAAGTTTATTCAGATTCTTACCTTGAACTAAAAAAGGTAACATTGCTGCCCTTTATACACATGCTGCAGCTTGATGATAAATAATATTTTGATTCGTTCTGAAGAACCAGTCAATGTTTAAGAAAGTTGTTTAATATGTTGGGGTGTGTGTGCTCGTGCACGCCCACGTGTGTTCTGAGTCTACTCTTCCCCCCCTAAATAACACTACAGGGATTTTATCAAATTAGATTTAATCTATGATTAGGAAAATCACTTAGTGTGTGACTTACAGGTTAGAAGTGGTATAGTCAGAAACATTTCCTTCACCTTTATTGGGCTTTATTAAATAGGTAATACGATCAACCTTTTTATGGAAGTAGGAGAAATAGCCAAAGTTGAAGATTTTATGTGTTTTCTGTTTCCTTAGAAAATAGCAATTAATTGTTTTGTTTTGTTTTTTTGGTGTTTTTTTTTTTTTTGGGGGGGGGGATGAAGATTGCCTTCTATATAATTTTGGATCATGTAAATTTGCAAAAATAAAAAGAGCCCACTTTACTTAGCCTGTTACTTTAATGACGTGAGCAGAATGCCTTATTTTGTAATCTTGTTTAACTTGTTGCTGTGGGTACTTGAATTCCTGTGGCACTAGTTAAGTAAGTTAAAAATAAAGTTAAACCCTCTCATTATTAAAGAGGAAAGGTGATGGTGATGTCTATAATACAATAAACCATAATTGTGATTTACCTTAAATAGGTATGACTCTTATGGGATATACAGTATAGTTTTGTGAATTCTTTACATGATAGCATTATCTTTTTATAATTTTTTCCCTGAGATAAATACATAGTTTTCTTCTATGGGGACTAGAAACAGCTTTTTGAAATAATACTGAAAACCTCAATCATCTTGATTCTTAATTTTTGCCTTTTGCATAAGTGTCTTTATAACATGTATCTTTAAAATAATTACTAAGTCTTTAGGAATGTGTAACCAGAACTATGTTAGTATTGCTTATAAAACTTTAGTTAGGTTCAATATATACATGTATGCGTCGATGTGTAGGTATGTAGATTTGCATTTTGTCTTGTAAAATTTTATTTGAATTCTTCCTGTAGGTAATGGGAAACAAAATTAATAATTCATGTGCCACTCATAGCATTTCTATATTTGAAAATAGCCCAACATTGAAACTTCTAATTCTAAAATTAAACCAGCAGCCTATTACAAGCACATTCTTTGATTGGGTCTTTGGTTATAAACTTATTAAATGCAGAGAAGACAAACCAGTTTTCAGAAACTTCTGAGTCGGTGGGACACTGTTGATTAATTAATATTGTACTGTATGAATTAAGTGATGCTTTAACTCGTGATTTTTACATTTTAAAGTTAAAATATGGGCATTATGTCAGCACACTTAAGGGCATTATGTCAGCAAGCTAAAACTCCCCCCCCCCCCCCCTGTGCTTTTAATGTGTCTCTTTATCTGATCTGAGAAGAGGATTCAAGCTTTCAGAGAGAAATAGCTGAGGGAAGTAACATCTTCTTGGAATGCAGCTTTTTCTTATGGCAATGATTTAATTACAGATTAAAAAATTAGAAGGATTAATATAGTTTTCATGTTGACATTTCAAGAAATTACCATTGTAACTTGATAAGATACGAGTTATTTTATGTAAACATTGCAAGGCAAGGTGTAGGAGCTCAGCTAGATTTATTACTGTGCACGAGAGTAAGTACCTATCTCATCTACTCCTTTTCCTTTCCAATATAAAGCTTGCTGAATGTACAAGAAGAGTTTATCACTTAGGATATAGAATTTTTTTTAGGGGTTGGGGGGAGGGGTTCTGTCAAGAAATGACCTATAAGCAAATATTATCTTGATTTGATCTGAAACAAAACTTGAAGCTATTCTTGGACTAACATGGAAAAATAAAATGGCTATTTTAAAAAAATGATAGAAATATATTGTCGACAAGATATGAATTAAGTTTATTTTCTACAAACTGTTACTGATGAGGACATGGGTAATACCTTCCATGTTTCTGAAAAGTAATCTGTACATGGGGGGGAGGGGATAATAAATATTATTTCTAACTAAGTGTGGTTTTTGGTATCTTTCTATCTCGATGTTTTTTTAAGACCATTTATAATTTATCTTACACCTTTTCTTGAATGTAGCAGGATCTCTTATGTAAATCTTTAGCATAGGGGGATGTCTGTGTAGAGTTTTTTTTTTTTTTTTTAACAGTTTGACAGTTTTAAAAACATATTTTTATTGATTTTGGAGAGGAATGGAGAGGGGGAGAGAGATTGAAACATCAATGATGAGAGAAAATCATTGATTGGCTGCTTCCTGCAGACCCTGTACTGGGAATTGAGCCCGAAACACGGGCGTGTGCCCTTGATGGGAACCGAACCCAGGACCCTTCAGTCCGCAGGCTGGCACTCTATCCACTGAGCCAAACTGGCTAGGATGCTCTTCTTTTAAAAGGTTTTAGAGTTTGTTTAGAGATTCCAGCAAGGATTGTTCTCTGCAATGCCAGCTGGTAGTGGTTCACTGTATCTGACAATAGTCTTCCTGGGAAGGAGTTGGTGAGAGGAGGTGGGGGACTTGATCTAGTCAAGAATCAGTCTCGGCCATGAATGGGGTAAGGTGCTTCCGCTCCTGCCTCCACTCCCGGCCCCTTTCCTTTCCCAGCGGTTGTGGCCATGCTGGGGAAGTAAAGGCAGTTACATAAGTCAGCATTCTCTGTTTGTTTCCCAGGCAGCCGCGTCCACCATCTTTCTGGGGAGACGAAGTGATGCTAGCTGGAAGAAAATAGGCTTCTTGTTTAAATGAACGGGGAAATGCCAGGATAAACAAGGTCACTGAGGTGTCTTTATGTCAGTCCTGTTCTCTGATGGGCGCATGTGCATTGCAAATCCTTTGAGGTGTAGTGTTCAGTGGGATGCAGTGCTCCCCAAACTTCCTCTGCCACATTCCCCCTCCTCCCTTCTCTGTGCTAAGCACTTCTTGGGGCTCTTTAGAGGGGGTGCTTCCAGGAGGAAAAACCTTGTGACCTACTTTGGGAGTCCATCACAATGTTGACCATATGCTGTGGGTTGTTACAGACATTGGTGGTGTATTTTGTCCCCCCTTGTCTACAGTATAATAGGAAACATTGAGCTCTAAATGAGTGTGTGGTTGATGGAAAACAGGTTAAATTCCTTCTGAATCTGGAAACGCTGCGTGAATAGAGACAGCCAATCCATGGATCTGGTTTTAGTTCTTAAACTCGGCTGGGCCTGGTAAAATTTTGGCATTAACTTGTTGGTCTAAAAGTTTAACAGCAGCCATGTGAGAGTTGCTCTTCACAGTGGGAAAGCTGGTTGCCCTGGGGTGGTTTTTCAGACACCAGAGTACCAGCCACTGAGAACAACACCACGGGTGCATGTGTGTAGTCGCAGGAAGCGCAGTCATGGAGGAAGCGCAGAACCTCGCCACATGCTTTCGGTGGGCACGTTCCCCGTGTAACTGACGGTCAAGACGGACTCCGGTGACCTCGACCTTCACATACCACTGATTCCCAGTCACGTCCTCAGGAGAATCTAAGCAAATGGTCAAAGATGACCAAGTCCACATCCCATCACCAGCGCCTCAAACAAGAAAGCACTGGCAGGGTCCTCAGTGTTCTAGTGGAGCCATCGTTGTGTGCTGCTATCACAAAGGGCAGAAACAGTCGGGTGGTTGCTTCCTGCTAGTAAAAATACCAAGTCCCTGAAAGGGAAGGAAGAATTCCCTGTCTTTTGAGATTTAAATATTCTCAACATTGACCGAGGACCGAAGATACCTTTCTAGTTGTGATTCTGCTTTTCAATGACCTTCAGGAGGTCCCTTCACCTTTCTGGGTTCAGTTCTCATCTATAAAGTGAGGGATTGGACTGTATGCCCTCCAGCAACCTCCTAGGTCTAACAGTTGTGATATGATACGTAAGCAACACAGTTGAGAAAAATTATAGACTGTGTTGGGGGTGGTTGGGGGCAGAAACACGGTTCCTGTAGCTAAAGGTTGACAGGTTACCCTTGTCTTAACCTGGTGTGACACTGCACACAGCTGGCCATCTGCCCACGGTCCTGCTGGTATGACTCCCTGCTCCTTTGTCCCTGCTTCAATGCTCAGGGCTCCTGGTACCTTTACTCATGGTCACCTCTCAAGATTGTGGGACAGGATGTGTGCGGGCGGAAGAGTTGCATGTAGGTGTTTCACATCCCCAAGGTTCCAACACCCAGTGAAATGGGGGAAGGTCAGAAAGCACGAGGAAGCTGGATACCGCTGGCCCAGCGGTGCTGAGCTCACCTGTCAGTTCTCCAGTAGGTCCTGAATTTTTAGGTGAACAGTTTATGCTCAAGATGAGCTCTTTCCTGCACAGCAGCACCTTCTAATTTCAATCCTAACAAAAAAGTCAGTTTTTGTAGTAAAAGAGTGTAAAATATTTTGTAGTTGAATCTCTCATTTCTTCCCCTAATTCTTTTAAATTCCCTCAAGGAAGTGAGAAACATTTTGCCATATAAAACCAAAACTTTCAGACACTTCCAAGACTCTTAGTTGGCAAAGTCAAAGATTTTTATAGTTAACACCTACCTATATTTTACCGTTAACATGTACTTGTTTACTACATATTTACATTTCCATTCACTTATTTTGGGGTTTTAGAAAATGCATTTCAAAGTAAATTGCAGTCACCAGTAACCTGCCCCCTAAAATTTTCAGCTTACATATAATTTATTAGAATTGAGTACAGTTTGTTCTTTTGATGCTGGTTATGAATCTGGGCCCAGTAAACGAGGGATCCTTTCCAGCAGGTACATATATTTTTTTCCTTTATTGATTAAGGTATTACATATTTCTTTTTTTAAAAAAAATATGGTTGATTTCAGAGAGAGGAAAGGAGAGAAAGAGAGAAACATCAAGAGAGAAACATCCATCAGCTGCCTCCTGCACGCCCCCTACTGGGATCAAGCCTGGAAATCCGGGCATGTGCCCTGACCGGTAATCGAACTGGCAACTTCCTGGTTCATGGATTGATGCTCAACCACTGAGCCACACCAGTGGGACCCAGCAGGTATATTCTTTCTTGGGGTTCACACCTATGGACATCACAGTTGAGCCCACAACACTGGGAACCCTGGTCATATAATTTATTGATCTGTCTTTCCCCCCTCCCACTCCCCAAGTGTGAGCTTATAGAGAGGTCAGAGACTGGGTCTTTCTTGCTTTTATAGCTCTGGTGTCTTAAAAAATGCCCAGCAGTCTCTCAATAAATTATTTAAATTGATTAACTATTGATGGAGGAGCTTTTTTTTTATTTTAATTTATCTTTATTGTTCAGATTATTACAGTTGTTCCTCTTTTTTCCCCCATAGCTCCCCTCCTCCCAATTCCCACCCCAACCTCTGACCTTGCCC
>PVJC01013526.1:0-37718 GCA_004026665.1 Murina feae | reverse complement strand
ATTTGCAGGCGTATGGATGGAGCTGGAGAACATAATGCTAAGTGAAATAAGCCAGTCAATGAAAGAAAAATACCACATGTCCTCACTCATCTATGGATAATAATAACCATTATAAACTGGTGAACAAAAATAGATACAGAGGCAGAGCAACATCAAACAGACTGTCAAATTACAGCAACAAGGACAGGGACGTTGGGGGCAGGGGGGAGGTAACAGATCAGCCAAGGGACTTTTGTGTGCGCATTTAAGCATAACCAATGGACACAAAACACTGGGGGTAGGGGAGGCTGGGGGAAGGGCAGGGAGAAAAAGAGATATATGTACTAATCTTTGTAAAGCTTTATGTAATTTAAAAAAATGTAAAATAAATAAGTAAATAAAAAAAAGAAAAGAAAAGAAACTGCTGGTAGCCCAACCAGTGTGGATCAGTTGTTGAGTGTTGACCCATTAACCAGGAGGTCATGGTTCGATGCCCAGCAGGGCACATGCCCAGGTTGAGGGCTTGATCCCCAGTGTGGGGCATACAGGAGGCAGCCAGTCACTGATTCGCTCTCATCATTGATGTTTCTATCTCTCCCTCTCTCTTCTTTGAAATTAAATTTTTCATTTTTTAAAAAGATACTGCTGGTAACGTTCTCTTCTTAAACCAGTTTTTTCAAAAAGAATCTTTTAGTAAGAAATAGGAGATTATTGTAGGTTTTTCTCATTTTTATTTCTTAACAATGAGCTTAAAATCAGTATGCCAAGTGTAAACTTTTGATCTACTTTATTCCCACCTTTGAAATTTTAAATATACGTTTTATAGCCTTAGCCTTAGTTTGGATCAGTGGATAGAGTGTCAGCCTACAAACTGAAGGTTCCCGGGTTTGATTCCAGTCAAGGGCATGTACTTTGATTGCAGGAGGGACAATCCCCAGGAGGGGCAGTGCAGGAAGCAGCCAATCGATGATGTCCCTCAATCATTGAAGTTTCTATCTCTCTATCCCTCTCCCTTCCTGTCTCTCTAAAAATTAATAACAAAAAAATATATTTTTAAAAAGTTTTACAACCACAAGATAAATTAGTATACTATTCCACATTTCGTTGACATAATCATTCACTTGAGAATAAGTTACTTTAGTTCAATTGTTAAATCTGTTTGGCATGACTGGAGTGGCTCTATGGATTGAATGCTGTTCCAAGCAGAAAGAGGTAATTAGTTGGAGTCCTAGTCAAGGGTTTCAGAGAGGAAGAGGGAGATATAATACATATAATACATACCCTTTAAAACAGTATATGAATTACACTAGAAGCCTGGTACATGGGTAGGGTCCCTAGACCTGGCCAGTGATCAGGGCCAATCAGGGCCTTCCTTCCCCTGGCTGCTGGCCGGGGCCTTCCTTCGTTCCACACTGCCCCCTGGAGGTCAGCACACATCATAGTGAGCAGTTGAACTCCCAGTTGGTCAAACTCCCAACAGGACAATTTGCATATTAGCCTCTCATTATATAGGATAATCAAAGAAAATATACAATGGCAACAAAACACATAAGATTCTTAGGAATGATCTTTTAACAAAAGTGTGCATGATCTGTATAAACAAAATTTTAAAATGCTACCCAATAACAGACACCTGAATAACTGGACAGTAACATCATATTCTTGGATAGAAAAAAACATAATGATGTCAATCTCTCAATGGTGACTATAAATCTATTATGATTTGATTAAAATGTCAGCAAGATTTTTAAGATCAAAACAAGCTCATTTAAGGTCACATGTTAAAACAAAAAATGTAAAAAATTTTTCTGGCCTGACCAGTGTGTTTCAGTGGTTGAGTGTTGATCTATAAATCAGTAGGTCACAGCTAAATTCTTAGGCAGGGCAGATGCCCTGGTTTCAGGCTTGATCCCCATTGGGGAGCATGCAAGAGGCAGCCAATCGATGATTCTCTCTCATTATTGATGTTTCTTTCTCTCCCTCTCCCTTCTTCTCTGACAACAATAATAAAAGTATTCTTTAATAAGAAAATTCTGAAAAAGCAAATGAATGAATAAAAGCTATTCTGACCAGATAGAATAATGTATTGTGTTATTAAGCTACAGTAATTAAAAAACTTGGGCAATGTCCTGTGAATAGATAAATTGATGGAACAGAATGGGAAAAAATATTGAACCAAAATCAACTCACTTCACTCATAACTAGTATAAAAACTGAAAGCTACCTAAAACATAAGGGTACAAAGAAATAAAAAGTGAAGGAATTGAATCTATATATATAAAAGCCTAAGCGACTGTTACAACCAAATGACCAGAATGACCAGCACAACCAGTCACTATGATGCACACTGACCACCAAGAGGCAGATGCTCAACACAGGAGCTACCGCCTGGTGGTCAGTGTGCTCCCACAACCAACCTCCCATGGCCGGCAAACCTCCTGTGGCCCTTCCCCCTGG
Organism: Murina feae; assembly: GCA_004026665.1. Lineage (NCBI taxonomy): Eukaryota > Metazoa > Chordata > Mammalia > Chiroptera > Vespertilionidae > Murina > Murina feae. The sequence continues at coordinate 35,282 of PVJC01013526.1, read as the reverse complement.
CCGGCTGGCTCCCCAATAGGCCTCGATCAACAGCCAAGGTGAGGGACCCCACCTGTGCACAAATTTGTGCACCAGGCCTCTAGTAAAGATATATTAAGCAAACAGTAAACCAAATAAAAAAAATATATGAGACTTGAAAGTAAAAAGGATTCGTATAAATAAAGAGTACTTCATATCAATAACTTTATTTTACCAGGAAATCCAAATTCACAAGCACTTCCTAACAAAATTAAAGTACATAGAACAGAGCTACAAGGGAAATGAGATAAATTCATAATCACAATAAATTTAACACACCTCTCGCATTCAGAGGCAGAGCATACCTCTTTCAGAACCAATAGCCTCACACAAAGACCTCAGTAAGGATGTAAAAAAGTCAACAACCTGAACAGCAAACTGTATTCAACCTTTGGATAACCCACTATAGCTAACAACTTGCCCTGCTGAAAGGCACTAAGGTGTCATTCCCAAATTGCACACGAGATGGCAGCAAAGAATCATACTTGGAAAAAAAATTTTTAAGCCCATATAAGTTTCAAAAAACTTCAAAAGATTGAAATTATATACATTATGTTTCTTGTTCTAATAGAAGTGAATCAGTAAATCAGTAACAAAAGTGGGAAGTTCTTAGTTTTAAAAGTTCAGCAATACACTCCTAAATAACGTAAGAGATGACCCACTATAGCCACCCCCTTTTCCTGAAGACCTGCACTAAGGTGTTATTCCCAAGATGAACACGAGATGGCAGCAGAAGTCACTTATTTTTTAAGCTAATTTCAACAAACTTCAAAGAATTTAAATTGTATACAGTATGTTTCTTGTTGTCATTGTAGTTAATCTAGAAATCAGGAACAGAAGGTACCTAGAAACTCCTTATCTATACATGTAAAAGGTCAAGCGACCGTCCAACCATTCAACTGGCCAGTAGGTATGATGCACACTGACCACCAGGGGGCAGACGCTCAATGTAGGATCTGCTGAGCTGCGGTGACTTGGCAGCAGCGGTTCTCCCTGGAACCAGAGAGAAGGGAGCCCGATTCCTCACAAGGCCATGAGATTCCCCCTTCAGCCGTGGGTTATGTCATTGCTGGAGCACTGTCAGCCCCATCTGGTTTACTGCACTTGCATTTGCATTCCACACCCGTACGACAGCAAGTTTGCAGAGTTTCCTCTCGTACTCTGGGACCCCTCAGGATGTCGGAGAGCCAGTTTCAGCCGATCCCCGCAGGCCAGACTGAGGGACCCCACCTGCCAGAGGGACACTGCTCACTCCACAGACGCCCTTCGAGCCATGGTGCCACCCCAGGTGCAGCCGGCCAGAGAGGGACTGTGGGAGGTTGCCTTTAGGGCGTGTCCAGCCCATGCCACCCAGTGCTGCCCTGCCTGCCACCTTCTAATTAATTTCCTTTCAATGTGCTTGAATTTGTGCACCAGGTTACTAATATTTAAATGTTATGAAATAAACCTCAAAGTAACCCCAAAAATACATCATATTTCGAGTTAGAATATAATTTGAACTGAATGAAAATACCACATACCAAAACTTATGAAAATATTTCGAGTTAGAATATAATTTGAACTGAATGAAAATACCACATACCAAAACTTATGAAAATATATGTACTTTAGGAATAAAAGTTGAAAATTTACATGTTTTGAATGCAGATTAAGAACCTAAAATAGTAAATTAAATCTAGAGAAAACAGAAGAAAGGAAATGTACACACGTAGAAATGTCTGAAGGAGGATATACTAAAAATGATAGCAGTTTTTTTAATTCTTGGGGTAGAATTTTAAATTAATTTTATTTTTTCCACATTAAGTAAACTGCTCAGGCAAAGCCATTTTTATTTTAGGAAATAATGTTCAAAAGGAAAACATGGCTTTTAGGTACTTTTTTTTCCCCTGATCCTCACCGGAGGATATTTTTTCATTGATTTTTAGAGTGTGAAAGAGAGAGGAAAAGACAGAGAGAAATATTGATGTGAGAGAAATACATTGATTGGTTGCCTCCTACACACACCCTGACCAGGGCCCAAGCAGGGGAGGAGCCCTTCACCAGAATCAAACACAGGACCCTTTAGTCCACAGGCTAACGCTCTATCCACTGAGACAAACCAGCTAGGGCTATAGGAAAACACAGGATCCTATATAATAAAAGCCTAATATGCTAAGTGTCTGGTCATCTGTTCAACCAGTCAAAGTGTAATATGCTAAAGCCACTCAACCACTTACGATGATGTGCACTAACCACCAGGGGGGAGACGCTCAACGCATGAGCTGCCCCCTGGTGGTCAGTGTGCTCCCACAGTGGGAGCTCAGCGGCAGTGGCGGGAGCATCTCCTGCCTCTGCAGCAGCTCTAAGGATGCCCAACTGCCCCTGAGGGCATCTGGACTGCAAGAGGGCGCAGGCTGGGCTGAGGGACCCACCCCAAGTGCATGAATTTCATGTATCAGGCCTCTAGTAATTTATAAATAAGCTATATTTAAGACAACACAAATCTTTCCTTTGCTCACCAAGCCTGGTCTCTTAGTCTAAAGAGAATAAAAACTCCTTCTCATTGTTTAGCCCAAAGTGGCTCCTTTCATAATTTGCACTTCTTCGTGTGCAATTCCAGCAGTTCTGAGGGAGGGAATTTGGGTCCCGGACATTTATCTGAGCCTGGTTCTAACATTTACAAACAATGTTCTTGTTTGTTTGTTTAATATATAGTTTTAATATATTTTATTAATATTTCACAGAGAGGAAGAGAGAGGGATAGAATTAGAAACATTGATGAGAACCCTAACCAGTTTGACTCAGTGGATAGAGCGTCGGCCTGCGGACTCAAGGGTCCCGGGTTCAATTCTGGTCAAGGGCATGTACCTTGTTTGCGGGCACATCCCCAGTGGGAAGTGTGCAGGAGGCAGCTGATCAATGTTTCTCTCTCATCAATGTTTCTGACTCTATCTCTCTCCCTTTCTGTAAAAAATCAATAAAATATATTTTAAAAAAAAGAAACATCGATGAGAGAGAAACATCAATCAGCTGCCTCCTGCACACCCCCCACTGGGAATGTGCCCACAACCAAGGTACATGCCCTTGATCGGAATCGAACCTGGGACCCTTGAGTCCGCAGGCCGATGCTTTATCCACTGAGCCAAACCGGTTAGAGCTGTTTAATATATTTTTATTGGTTTCAGAGAGGAAGGGAGAGGGAGAGAGAGATAGAAATACCAATGATGAGAAAGCAACATTGATTGGCTGCCTCCTGCACACTCCCCATAACCCAGGCATGTTCCCGTGACTAGAATCAAACTCAGGATCCTTCAGTCTGCAGGCCAATGCTCTATCCACTGAGCCAGACCAGCTAGAGCCAAGCTATGATCTTTTGAACACAGAACAGATCTCTTTGGGTCTTTATTTTGTAACTTGGGAAAAATATCACACAAACCTTTTAATTTTTTTTGGTTAATCTTCACCTGAGGATACTTTCTCATTGATCCTTTAGAGAGACTGGAAGGGAGGGAAGGAGCGGGAAAGAGAGAAATCAATGTGAGGGAGACACATCGATTGGTTGCCTCCTGTACTCATGGGGGATCAAACCTGCAATCCAGGTATGTGCCATTCACTGGGAATGGAACCCAGGACCCTTCAAGGTGCAGGTTGATGCTCTAACCACTCAGCTACCGGCCAGGCCAAATTCCCCTGTTTTATAACTTAGAACATTCATTGCTGAAAGACTTAGCCTCAGTGTCTCGGTTCTGCCTCTAGAGAGACTGTAAGATGGGACCACCCAGCTCAGGTAAACTGACACAGAAATAATGCACATCAGAATTCTGGTGTTCAGCCTGCATGGTATACTTATGAAAAGCGGTTCCGCCCTAACTGGTTTGGCTCAGTGGATAGAGCGTTGGCCTGCAGACTCAAAGGTCCCAGGTTCGATTCTGGTCAAGGGCATGTACCTTGGTTGTGGGCACATCCCCAGTAGGGAGTGTGCAGGAGGCAGCTGATCAGTGTTTCTCTCTCATTGATGTTTCTAACTATCCCTCTCCTTTCCTCTCTGTAAAAAATCAATACAATATATTTTTTAAAAAAGAAAAAGAAAAGTGATCCCATAGGAAATGCTCACCTAATTCCACCTTGCATCTCAAATCAGGAAAAAATACTGCTAGTAGTCTTTTGTCTGTGACATGCTGTTTGCCCCATGTCCCAAAACCAGTTATTTTATAAGGCATGTTTATACAGCTGATCTAAGGAAATATCTTTATCATACAAAATTTAATGATGGATTTGGGTCATTTACTAAACCCTCTATTCTGTTCCATTAATTAACATACAAATGAATGTGAAAACAATGAAGTAATATCTATACTAATAATAGAGTACTATGCAAATTGGTCGGGATGCCATCACAGTAACAAATTGATCAGCAGGCTGCATGCGCAGTAGACGCAGGTGGGTGGGGACTTGCAGCATTGGGCACGGGGGTGGGGCCACAGTAGAGGCCCCTCCGCACACCTGTCCCAGGAGTCCACAGCCTCCACCGGCTCCAGCCTACCTCTCTGGGGCAATCCATCGAGGAGCCCCAGATGGGCGGGTGAGGCATACCTCTTTGGGGTGATGGATTGCAGGGCTTCCGCACTATGACAGGGCACAGGCCAGCCTGGGGGACCCCCTGCCCTGCCCCATGTGCACTAATTTCATGCACCAGACCACTAGTTTGTTATATAAAACGCTTTGAAAAGTGGTGAGGCAGGATGCCATTTAGGAAAAGAGCAGCACATTGGCAGGTTATGTTTTCTAAGACAACCCCAAAAGTAATAGGATATCTATGGGGGGATGGTAAACTGGCTTCTGTTTGGAGTCTTAAGGTCCAAAGCAATTAGGCTAACATTCCCTTCTGAAACCAGGTATCTCCATGGAAACCTCTTAGGAAGAAAAGGGGGAGAACTACAGGTTCTTCCTTAACTTCTTTTTTCTTAACTACCAGTTTGAAATCAACACGCAAAATGCAAAACTTTGGTCCTCTTTATTCCCACCTTTGGAATGGTAAATAAAAGATTTACAACCAGAAACTAAATGAGTAGATTGTTCCAGATTTCATTGATAAATTCATTCACTACCAAAAAGTGTTACTTTAGATAACTTGATAAATCTTACTTCAGGACAGGGTGAAGTAGATGTACATTCTATTAAACTTCTGGTTACTGGCTCATGTGGCAGAGGAGAAACAAACTTCCCTCTAAACTCAAAAGCTCTTTTCTGGTCTAATAATCAAACATATATAACAGATTAACAACAGAAAATAAGCACCTTCAAGACATACGTATGGATGGGCCCTTCACGTGCATGAGTTAGAGACTCTGCCTGCAGGAGAGGCTGAAACAGAAAGAAAACGTGGGTACACCAGACCTGTGGAGCTTGGGGCCTTCAAGTCCTTGCAAAATGATATGAGCAGATGCTTTAGGAGACAGATGCTATTCCTAATATGCACACTAGAGGGCAGCAGAGAAGAGCATTCCTTGGGCAGGAGAGGGGGCGGGACCAAAGGATCTTTCTGAGGCTCCTTCCTTGATAAACAGCTTAAAATCAAGCTTTCAAGCTCCAGCTGGTTTGGATCAGTGGCTAGAGCATCAGCCTGCAAACTGAACGGTCCCAGGCTCGATTCTGATCAAGGGCACATGCCTGGCTTGAGGGCTCACTCCCCACTGGGGATCGTGCAGGAGGCAGCCAATCAATGATTCTCTCTCATCATTGAAGTTTCTATCTCTCTCTCCCTCTCCCTTCCTCACTAAAATCAATAAAAAATATTTGTTTAAAAAAAGATTCCAAGGGTCGGCATCAGGGTGGCAGCATTTTGATCCCTTCATAAGGAATGTGAATTGCCTGTGACACCAGTATTCTTTAGGTTAGTAAATTCATGAACAAACTCCTTTCTAGAAATACCGCCTTCTCAGGGTACAATTTCTTATGTTCCAGAGGATGCATTAGCTAATAGCCCCTAATGTGTTAGTTCCTCTATAAGATGAAGCAAAGCATGGGTACATCTGTGTTCAGTGACCCCACTCCTCACCCAAACTCGCACATTACAACACCCACTGAACTGAAACACACACCGTTTCCCACCCCAGCCACCCCTGCGGTCCTCTGCAGGCGGACACCCTCTGCCGCATCTTTCCTCAGGTTGTGGAGACGCCCCGGTGTATGGCGCTGCACCTACGTGTCTGCTGGGGGGCCTCGGGCACACGGCGCCACCTGAGCGTCTCGGGCTCGCTTCCCGGGCTTCCCGGCTGAGCTGGCAACCAGGCTGCCTGCAGGCCACGAGGACCCGCTGCAGGCATGTGAGTGTCTCCATGCGTTTCCCCTCCGTCTTCCTGACGGTAGAGAGGATGGGAGGGGAGGGAGACGCGGATGGCACCACCCCGAGGACCGAAGCTGCAACATCGTTTGCCTCGGGGAGGATGCTCCCACCAACTGGGCCACACGCCATGTTTTTGTTTGTTTGTTTGTTTTGTTTTTACATATATTGCATTGATTTTTTACAGAGAGGGAGAGGGATAGAGAGTTAGAAACATCGATGAGAGAGAAACATCGATCAGCTGCCTCCCACACACCTCCCAATGGCAATGTGCCCGAAACCAAGGTACATGCCCTTGACCGGAATCGAACCCGGGACCCTTCCGTCCGCAGGCCGAGGCTCTATCCACTGAGCCACACCGGCTAGGGCCACACGCCATGTTTTACAGCTAAAGCGGATCATCCTTGTTTTAGAGAAAAAGCTGCGGACGGTGAAGCACAAAGGAACTTGGCCCAGAAGCAGCCACAGGGGAGCCTGGGAAGGCGGCTGTGGCTCCTGAAAAGTCACAGCGACAAGGGGGACCCGCTGGGAGCTGCCTCCCCTGCGGCCCAGCCGGTCCTCCAGGCCCTGCGCCCGCTCAGGCCTGGCCTCCCCTCACACCCTCGTCTCAGGCCTCAGGCCCCAGGCCCCACACCCGCCGCCTCACACCTCAGGACCCGCAGCACTGCTCTCAGGCCACCACTCACCTCATGTCCGCAGCCGCCTGCCTCCTGTCCTGAACCCATGCAGCTCCAGTGGGGCCACCTTCCTCTCCTCAGGTTCCAGGGGCCTCGTGCCTCCATTCCTGCTCTGCCCGAACAACCAAGCAGGTCTTTGGACTCCAGTGCACAGCAAGGCCACGACCCTAAATTCCAGCTCAGCTACAGCCTCAAGCCCTGCCCCACCCCCTACTCCAACCCTGGCCCCGCTGACAATCCAACCTGGCCCCGCCTCTCCATTTAGGAAAAAGCCTTGCTGAAAGCTTTTTTTTAAATTAAACCTTTTTTTTAAGATTCTTTTTTTTATCTTTATTGTTCATATTCTTACAGCTGTTCCTCTTTTTCCCCCCATAGCTCCCCTCCTCCCAGTTCCCACCCCACCCTCTGTCCTTAACCCCCTTTCTCATCCGTAGGTGTACGACTATTGTCCAATCTCTTCCCGAATCCCCAACACCCTTTCCCCCCTGAAAATTGTCATTCCACTCCCTTTCTATGCCTCTGATTCTATTCACCAATTTATTCTGTTTGTCTGACTTTTTATTCACTTGATTTTTAGGTTCACTTGTTGATAGATATGTATTTGTTGCTCATAATTTTTATCTTTACCTTTTTCTTCTTCCTCTTCTTAAAGGATACCTTTCAACATTTCATATAATCCTGGGTTAGTGGTGATGAACTCTTTTAGCTTTTTATTGTCTGTGAAGCTCTTTATCCGACCCTCAATTCTGAATGATAGCTTTGCTGGGTAAAGTAATCTTGGTTGTAGGTTCTTGCCATTCATCACTTGGAATATTTTGTGCCACTCCCTTCTGGCCTGCAGTTTCTATTGAGAAATCAGCTAACAATCCTATGGGTGCCCCCTTATAGGTAACTGACTGCTTTTCTCTTGCTGCTTTTAAGATTCTCTATGTCTTTTGCCCTTGGCATTTTAATTATGATGTGTCTTGGTGTGGTCCTCTTTGGATTCCTTTTGTTTGGGATTCTCTGCACTTCCTGGAATTGGAAGTCTATTTCACCAGGTAGGGAAAGTTTTCTGTCATTATTTCTTCAAATATGTTTTCAATATCTTGCTCTCTTCTTCTGGCACCCCTATAATTCTGATGTGGGTACACTTGAAGTTGTCCCAGAGGCTCCTTACACTATCTTCATATTTTTCGATTCTTTTTGCTTTTTGCTCTTCTGGTTGGGTGTTTTTTGCTTCTTCATATTTCAAATCTTTGACTTGATTCTTGCAATCCTCTAGTCTGCTGTTGGATCTCTGTATAATATTCTTTATTTAAGTCAGTGTATGCTTAATTTATAGTTGGTCCTTTTTCATAACCTTGAGGGTCTCACTAAATTTATCGACAGTTTCTAGGAAATTCTTGAAAAACCTTATAACCGTGGTTTTTAACTCTATATCCAGTAGTTTGCTTTCCTCCATTTCTGTCATTTGTGACCTGTTTCTTTGTCTCCGCATTTTGGCTGCTTCCCTGCATTGACAGAGTGGCTTTCTGTGCTAGGTGTCCTATAAGGCCAAGTGGCTCAGCCGCTCCAATTACCTGAGGTGGACACTCTTGGTGCACCCCTATGTGGGCTCTGTGCACAGTCTTATTGTAGTTAAGCTTTGATTGTTGTTATCACTGGGAGAAATTGACCTCCAAGACACTTGGCTGTGAGAATCGGCTGTATCTACAGTGGGAGAACTTCTGTGCTGGAGACACCCTATGGGGCAAGACTTGCTTCAGTGGGGCTTTGGTGCTCACTGAGTCTGCCCCCTGAGTGTGTCCGTTATGGATCTGAGGAGTTATAATCTGGATGGTCCCACTCTGACCACTGGGTACACTGCTCTTGGATCTCTAAAGAGGTGCTAATTTAGCCTCTGCCTGAGGCTACCCAGCAAGAACTACAGAGAGATCTGCAGATTCCTCTTCCTTTGTTTGGGGTTTGGAGGTGCCCAGATGAGGCCCAGCTGTGAAGCAATGCAAGCTACTGTGGGGCCTTGGGCCTTCTTTTGGATGTTCTGGGTCTCTCTGACCCAGCTGCAGTTGGTTAGGTAATTTTAGATTGCAAAAGGCCAGACAATCCATATGCAAAAGCCTCTGTGCACAGGCTTGGGTGGGGCGGGGTCTCAAGGAATCAACAGGGTGGAGCAAACAGCTATGGCTGATCCTCAGCCCAGCCCTAAGAGGCCCTGGGTCTCAGTGTCCCACGGTAATTGCTGCAAGCACCTCTGAGAGAAAGCTACACTCAAGTTCCGCCCAATCCTAGACAGTCCAGTTTCTCCCCGTATGAGTCTGGGTTCCCAGAGACTCACCCAAAACTGGGGTTCAGAGCAGTTGGAAGCTTGTGACTCCCTCCCAATTGAAAAAGACAACTGCATCCTCAGTTGCCAGTCCTTTCTGCATGCGCCTCCGTACCTCTGCACTTTACTTCCGAACCTCCTCTGAGTCTCAGTGTGCTTTTCTCTTTCCTTCTAGTTGTAGAGTTTCCACTCAGCCAGCCTTCCTGTGGTTCTGGATGGTGTCTGTTTTGTCTTTTAGTTGTATTTTTGAAGTGGTTGTGTGAGGCAGCAATTTCAAGTGTTTACCTATGCCGCCATCTTGGTTTCTCCTGGAAGCTTTTTTTTGGTTAATCCTTGCCCACAGATATTTTTCCATTGATTTTTAGGGAGAGTGGAAGGGAGAGGGAGAGACAGAGAGAAACATCTATGTGAGAGAGAGACATTGATTGGTTGCCTCCTCATGTGCTCCCCAATCAGGGTTGCGGATCGAGCTTGGAACTCAGGTACGTGCCCTTGACCAGAATCGAACCTGGAACCCTTCAGTCTGTGGCCTAATGCTGTTTCCACTGATCCAAATCAGCTAGGGCACAACCCAATCTTTTTGTTTTTTGTTAATCCCCACCCAATGATCTTTTTTTTCCATTGATTTTTTTAGTGAGAGTGGAAGGGAGAGAGGGGTGAGAGAGAAAGAAACATCAGTGTGAGAGAGATGCATTGATTGGTTGCCTCCTGCATGCACCTCAACCAAGGCTGGGGATTGAACCTGCAACCCAGGTACATGCCTTTGACCTGGAATCGAACCTGCAACCCCTCAATGAGCAGGCTGATACTCCAACTACTGAATCACACCAGCTAGGGCTACACAACCCAATCTTAAAGTGAGCAAAGGACATGAATAGGCACTTGTCCAAAGAAGACACACAAATGACAATCACCTAGAAAGTTCAACTTTATAATTATTGAAAAGGAAAACCACAATGAGAGAAGTCTGTTCCCATGCACACCTTGATGAATTTAATAAAGAAGTTGCTGTTTTGATGAGTATGTAGAGATATTGGAGACTTCTTACACTGTTGATAGGAATACAAAATAGTGCAGCCTCTGTGTAAAATAGTTTAATGTGTGTTCAGTCAAAAAGAGTTACCTTTTAACTCAATTCCACTCCTAGTTATATACTCCCAAAACTTAAAACAGGTGTTCAACTCAAAATTTGTTCATGAATGTTTGTAACAGCCTTATTCACAATGGCAAAAAGGTGGAAACAACCCAAACATCCCCCCACAGAAAAACGGATAAACCAAATGCAATCTCTCCATAGAATACAATATTATTCAGTCATAAACAGGGAAGATAAATGCAAAATGGTGCAGCTGCTGCAGAAAACAGGGTGGCACACAGAAAATTAAATATAAAATCACCACCCACTCCAGCAATTCCACTTCTGGGTGTACGCCTCCCAGGAGTGAAAACAAGGACCTGCAAGGAGAGGCACGGCCCTGGTCACCACAGCGCAATCCCCAGCAGCAGGCGGTGTTGGTGGATGGGGAAGGCATCGGTAACAAAGGCAGGACAGGGGCCCACCAGCACTCCCCTGGGCACCAGGCCCGGCCTCCACAGAAGAGCAGTGCAGGGTCTGGCCCAACAAAGACGCCAAGCCAGGCTTGCTGGGTCCTTTGACAGCCCTCAGCTTGTAGGAGGCACAGTGCATGCAAGACCCACTCTCCCTGGGTAACTCGAGGGCAAACGCAGTATTTGCAAATATCCAGAGGGCCATCCGGGACACCCTCCTCCACGTCCAAGTTATAACCAACTCCTGGCACTTTTCCCTCTCAAATCTCTCCAGTCCACCACCCTAGTAACACACTGGGCAGTAGCCTCCACACAGGACCCCCTCTCCTTACCCCTTCGAGGATAAGGTGACCAGATTTAAAGCGGTACACCATTGACCAGGGGGATTTTTTTTTTCTTTTTCTTTTTTTATTATTACTTAAAATATTACAAAGAGTAATCGGGACTTTTTTAAAACGCCGCGGGATGCGGGACAAACTGTTAAAAATCGGGATGTCTGGTCACCTTATTCAAGGAGCATTTTGCTCTCAGCGTAGATATCAACATCCCCCCCCCCCCATGGCGTCCCAGGCCTTGCAGGCTGCGTTCCTCGTTTTTCTAAGGTCGCCTGAGGCCCTGCCTCCTTTAGCTTTCCTCTCTTGTGGCCTCATGAGCCTTTCAGCTCCAAAACACTTTCTTGCCCCATGGCCTTGGTGTGGTGCAGGATTCCTCAAACGTTTTAAACAGGGGGCCAGTTCACTGTCCCTCAGACCATTGGAGGGCTGGACTATAGTTTTTAAAAAAACTATGAACAAATTCCTATGCACACTGCACAGATTTTAAGCAAGACAGGCCGCGGTGGCAAAAACACCCGGCGGGCGGATAAATGTCCTCAGCTGCCGCATGTGGCCCGCGGGCCTTAGTTTGAGGATGCCTGGGGGGGTTTCCCCCTGGTTGGCGTCTACTCAGCCCCTGGCCTTCCCAGTCCTGAGCCTCTTCTCCCGCCTCCTAGCGCATTTCCTCCGGAGGACCTTTGGGATCGCATTAGTGCAGGCCTATCGGCCCATGCCTGCCTGCCCACCCGGCGCTCAGCTCCACGAGGGCAGCTCCGCTTTGCTCTCCGCCGCAGCCTCCGTCCCTGGAAGGAATGGCCGCCGGCCCACACCTGCTCCGCACTGGTCCTTGCTGACAAAATCGGATAATGCACCTGGGCCGGCGGTACCGGTACCGCGGGGGGCTAGGCTCCCTGCTCCCCCAGGCTCGTCGCGGCTGCCTCCATTCACGGTTCATTAACAAACGCCGCCGCATGGAGAAATGAACTCAAATTCACCCACCGGGGAACCGCAGACTTTAGCCATCTGCAGCCACGTGACTTTAGCCATCTGCAGCCACGTGCCTCCCGCCCCGGAAGCGCCAGCCTCCACCCCCGCCGCGTCCTCCCGGCGGCACCGCGCTAGGCAGCCGCGCCTCGCGGGGTCCTTCAGGCTTCGGCCGGGCAGCCCTCGTCGGGGTCCTTGCGCCGTTGCGTAGCAGCTGCGGGGACGCGGCCGAGTCCGAAGCCGGTGCGGCGCTGCGTGAGCCCCGCGGGTCGGAGCGGGCGCGTCCTAGGGGTGCGGGTCCGCAGAGCCGTCCCGGCACCCGGGTGGAGGGCAGGGCCCGAGAGGTGAGGGCGGCGGGGCCCAGACTTGTCCGCCGATGCTTGTTGAGGGAGGGGGTTTGCCGCCGGCGCGGGTCGGCCGGGCGGAGTCCCGCGGGCCGCGCGGGGAGAAGGGGGCGCTGGTGAGAGGCTGGAGGCCGAGGGTCGGGGGACAGGGCCTGCCTCTGCTGGGGGGCCTGTCCCTGTGATTCAGGGATGGCGGCCCAGGCTCCAGAGCGCCGGGTCTTCGCCAGGGTCTGACGTCTGCGCTGTCCCCCTGTTTTACAAATGAGAGAACTTGTGTGTGAAGCCTGTGCTCTCTCTCCAGCGGGGAGGGGCGGTGTGGCCCTAAGCGTGTGTGTGTGGGGCAAGGAGATGACAGAGTCAGCCACTCGGAGGGGGTCGTGGTGGGGTACGAGCTGACGACCCGCTGGTTCGGCGGGTGAGGTCCAGGGTGGTGATTAGCCAAGGGCCCTCTCATCCACTCCTTCTCTCCTCTGTCCATACAGAAAGGAGCCCTCTCCGCTGAGCTGAGCCAGGGGCCAATGGCCAGGGACAAAGCCAACCCCTGTGAGGTGGACCAAGAGAAATACGATGCTGATGACAACGTGAAGATCATCTGCCTGGGGGACAGTGCTGTGGGCAAGTCCAAGTACGTTGGGAGGTTGGGGAAGAAAGGCAGGGCCCAGGGTGGGTCGAGGCTCTCAGCAGAGCTCTCTGGAGGCATAGTGGAGCCCGGCTTCTGGGGAAGTCATGGGAGTCGTTTGGCTGGAGCCCAGCTGTGCACTGGGGAAATGGGGATCACATCATAGGGGATCACATCAGCACCTGTGGGGGGTCAAATCATAAGACCAAGGAAGTTGAGCTTTTTCCCTGAGCACCGGCAGACGGTGTGGAGCAGGTCACCCTAGAGACCACTGGAGCAGTCCAGGCTGAGGAGGGAGAGCAGGTGTCCCTCCCTGTATGTGTGGTTGTGGACTGAGAGACTGGAGTTGGAGGAAGTGTGACAAGTGTGACTAGCACAACCAGTGACAGACTGGGTAAAGGTGGTAAAAGGGCTTTCTCCGAGAGCAGCGGTTCTCAACCTGTGGGGTCGAACGACCCTTTCACAGGGGTCGCCTAAGACCACCCTGCATATCAGATATTTACATTACGATTCATAACAGTAGCAACATTACAGTTATGAAGTAGCAACGAAAATAATTTTATGGCTGGGTCACAACATGAGGAACTGTATTTAAAGGGCCAGAAGGTTGAGAACCACTGTCCTAGAGGGACTCACTGAGATCAAAGAGTGGATAGAAATGATGACTAAGTGTGCTCATAGTAAAGATTAGCTTATTTTTTAAAAAAAACAAATTTTAAAGAGAGAGAAACATCAATGATGAGAAAGAATCATTGATTGGCTGCCTCCTTGCGTGCCCCCTACTGGGGATTGAGCCCAAAACCCCGACATGTGCCCTTGACTGGAATTAAACCTGGAACCCTGCAGTCTGCAGGCTGATGCTCTCCCCGCTGAGCCAAACTGGCTAGGGCAGGATTGCTTTATTTTTTAACTGATGTCGATACCTGTGTGCACAAGATTGGAACAGAGGCTCTGGCAGTTTCTCTCCAGGAGCTGTGATCCTAGTTCTCACCTGTCTCAGGTGAGCGAGGGCACATCCATTTCTGCCTTCACAGAATGAGGGTGGGCCTGCCCCAAACAGATGTCTTGTGTAATCTTCCCTCCCAGGTGCTCCAGAACCATGTTGCTGTCCACCTTTATCTTTGACTAACAAGGCCTCGGACTCGAGCAGCTGTGAATGAGTCTGGGGATTTGCTGGCTTCAGGCCGTCTTCATGAATTCATGCCCACGGCACCCAGTGCAGTTCTCATTTAGTCTCATGTGATCCCACTTGTTTATTTTTTCTTTTGTTGCCAAGGAGACATATCCAAAAACAAAAGTCAGTATAAGAAGGGGGTCTACTTTCAGGGGTTTTTTGGGGGGGCATGTTATCTGTGCAGTTTTCCCAACACCATTTATTGAATAGACTGTTTTTACCCCATTGTATGTTTTTTGCCTCCTTTATCAAATATTAATTGACCATAAAGGTGTGGGGTTTATTTCTGGGCTCTCTATTCTGTTCCATTGATCTGTGTGTCTGTTTTTATGTCACTAGCATACTGTTGTGATTATATCAGGTAGCATGATTCCTCCAACTTTGTTCTTCTTTCCCAAGATTGTTGTGGCTCCTCAGGGTCTTTTGTGGCTCCATATAAACTTTAGGATTATTTGTCCTAATTTTGTGACGCGCGTGATTGGTTTTTTCATGGGAATTGCATTGACGTTATAGACTGCTTTGGGAAGTATGGACTTTTTAATGGCGTTAATTCTTCCTAGTGTTGGGTCCTTATTTATAGCTTCTATTTCTGTGCTGAAAAGTAGTCCGTTGTTGAGACCTGCTGTATTTTCATTTACTTCAAGCGCATCTGCACTTGCTCAGTGGTGCATTTTTATGAAGCTGCTTTATCAGCCTTGTCAGATGATTGCAACATCTGGTTTGTCATAGTGTTGGTGTCTGCTGATTGTCATTTTGCATTCTGTTGGAGGGTTTCCTGGTTCTTGGTATGATGAATGATTTTCTGCTGAAACTGGGACATTTTGAATATTGTGTTATTTAAACTTCTGTCTAGTTGGCTTCCTGTGGTGCTCTTCACTGGGGAAGGGGGAGAGGCCGTGCCACCCCCACCCACCACCTCCGACTGTGGGGTCTCAGCTGAGCGTTTCTTCCCTGAAACGCTCATATTGCATTTTCCAAACACGTGACACTGCTTTGGGGGGAGGGAGCCTCGTTACCATCTGTAGGGAAGGAGTTTACTCCCTACCTGGCCTTGTTGGACACTAGTTACAGTCTCAAAAGCATGGACGTCTGCTTGGCTCCTCACTCAGCCTTTGCTTGTGGAGGTGAGGGCGTGGCTGCAGTATGCCATGATGTTTGGAAGGTGGTTATAATCTAAATGTTTTTTTTACCTAGGCCCTGGGGATGCTGAAGTAAACTAAAAATTCAAATATTGCTTGCATGTGCATTCCACTCTATCTGGGAGATACCATAAGTAAAATATGTATGTTTCCGTTGGTGCTGCCTGCGGGGCAGCAAGGCACTGCAAAGTGAGAGAGAACTTGCCTGCTTGTCATAAATAGGATCATCGGGGAAGGTCTCATTGCTCAGGTGACCTTTGACCAAAGCCCGGAAGACCTGCAGAATGTGGGGGAAACAGGTTTCAGGCTCGGGGTACAGCCTTCCTGTCCTCAGGTTTCCCATTCATAACGCAGGGGTGACTGCGGCATCCACAGTGCAGGGGTGGAGATAGTGGCTCTCCGAGCCTCACAGGGCTGGTGCACACAGCAGCGTGAGCTGCTAGGTCATAGAAGTTAGTCATGCAAGTCCCAGGTTGCAGGTGTGAAGGAGGAGGGATGGCACTAACTAGGCCCTCAGCAGGATCAGATTTAGTTGGTTACACAAGTTCCATTTTAGATCTGTTGAGTTTACTACGGTCCACACAGATCTCTAGCACAGACATACCCCAGAGCTCAGGTGAGGGGTCGTTACTTCTTCAGCTAGTGTTGCTGATCAGCTGCTGTGGTGCCTGCCCGTGGGCAGAGCAGCTGTGTGTTCTGGGACTTCAGGGAGTCAGGAAGAGGGACGTCCTGGGCACCATCCTTAAAGGGAACCTGTGTGGCTGAGGATCGAATGGGAGGGGCCACAGGTGACTTCAGTTGGTGCCCCCCCTCCCCGCCAAAGGGGGCGTGCCTGACCACCGTGCACATTCTCCTTACAGACTCATGGAGAGATTTCTCATGGACGGATTGTATCCTTCAAGGTTTGAAATGCTCCTGCTGCCCAGCCTTCCCACCCTCCTGCCAGCCCACCCCTTGCTCCAAGGTCCAGGGACGAGGGGTAGGTGGAGGAATGCACAGATGTCATTCCAGCTGGTTTCTCACTTGCCCATGTGGCATCACACACAGTCGATGCTGCATATTTTGGGCCTTACTCGTATTTGGATTTGCTGTATATTAGGAGGGCGGTAGAGTGGCTAATAGTGCCTGCCAAAGGCCTGGATCCCTGTGCAAATCACTTTATCTATCTCACCTCAAAGCTTGGGCTCCTGGTATTTAATAATTCTCTGGTGTGAATGAGCTCTGTGAAATATGAGCTGCCAGCCCCACCCTCTCCCCGTGAATCGTTCGTGCTTCAGGTTGGGAGTGAGACCTGCCTGGCCACCAGGATAGTTTACAAAGCTTCCCAGGTGAACTCACTGGGAACTGTGGGTGAGAGGAGGCCGGAGCCCCCGGGGAGTTGGGGCATTTCTTGCCTCACCTTCCATCAGGTCTCCCTTATACCCACCTACCTGCATGTCCTGCGTCCCAGGGGTCACTGCCCATGTCTTGCTCCTTCAGGAAGGGTTACCCCCAGGGGTCCTGTTGGGGTTTCTCACACAGGCCAACTACAGTTCACCGCTGGTCAGCTCTCTGGCCTGTGGTAGCTTTCTTCCCTGAAACGCTCGTATTGCCTTTCCTAAACACGTGGCGCTGCTTATGGCAGCCCGTCTGTAACACTCTGTTCCTCGGACCCAGGTGGTCAGGGCATGCTGCCAGGCTCTCCCACTCGTCCTCGCCCATGGAGCTGGTGCCGGAGATACCTGTGGCTGATTCACTCCGTTTAAAACTGGAGTAATGCCAGAAAGAAAAGGAGAGAAAGAGCCCATCTGTCGCACCACCCTCTCCCCTTTTTGCTCACCTTTGCTCCTTAACCTGACCAGTCAGCCCCAGCAGCTGTCCACGTACGCCCTGACCCTATATAAACACACGGCCACTGTGGATGGCAAGACCATTCTTGTGGGTGAGTAGCACCATTACCCCAGCTCTCAGGCAGGGGATCGGGGGTCAGGGGGAGACCAGGTCTGAGGGAGAGAGTCCAGCAGGAGGAAATGAGACCCCAGCAGGGATGCAGGCGAGGGGTGGCAGGAAGGCCATCTGCTGAGAGCCTGGAGGCCCGCGAGGGGAGGAGGATGCAGGGGCTCATTTCCCGTGCTCTGACCTGCTGTTCTGATGGAGCCAGTGTCCAGACATAACAAGCATGGTCGGAAAATTCCCTTCCACATAGGGCTCTGGCTTACCGTGAGGTGACAACCTTCCCCATGGCCAGGCCCAACATCCTGCCTAACCGTGTTCACCATTTGCAGTCACCACACGGGGACATGGGGGTGGGCTGGATGGAGCTTCTCCTTCTTGGGGCTTCCTGTCTGCATTCTCCATCCTCCTGGCCCTGTGCCTCCTCTCATCCACCCACAGGCACACAGGGGTGCACAGGCCTCTCAGCTCAGCCAGGCTCCCTGGGTCCTGACAGCAGCATAGGGAGCTGGGTGGACTTCATGTCCCCCATGCTTCCACACAGACACCTGCGTGGAGGTGCTCAGGGTCCGTGCCCTCCAGCCTGTCAGGCAGTCAGAGCTGTGTTCATATTGCAGACTTTTGGGACACAGCAGGCCAGGAGCGGTTCCAGAGTATGCACGCCTCCTACTACCACAAGGCCCACGCCTGCATCATGGTATGAGACCTGCTGGGAGGTGGGCGAAGACTGGGCAAGTCTAGCCTGGGGGGTGAGGGGCAAGGGACCCAGCAATACTGAGGGGGCTCCTGAGGTCTCCCATGACCTCCCTGGTGGTGCTCATTAAGGACAGATGCTGGGGGCTGAAAGGAAAGCGGTTCTGAGGGGGCTTTCCCTCCAGCCTTCCTCTCCCTCCCAGTCTTCATCTCGCTGTCTAGAACAGTATCCTGAGGTGCCCCCTGCAGCCCGGGCTAAGGTCATAGTGTCACAGCAGGACAGGAAATAGCACTGGGAAGAGCCAGGACATAAGAGATTTGTGTCAGCCCATCAGCCGCTGTCCTTCAGGACCTGCCCATGAACTCTCTGGTCCTACTCTCCTTTAAGTACAGAAGCCCTTGAAATTTTCCAGAATTTTAGCTAATGCCTGCACGGGGACATCAGAGGCTAGCAAGGTGAGGCAGTGAGGGCAGTATCATGCCAGGAGTCACACCTGACCCTGGAGAGCTGGGAAGGTGGATCCCAGCCTCTCTGCCTTAGTTCAGCCCTGGCCCTTGGTGCTCAGAGCTCACTTCTCTTTTCGCTCTGGGAGTGACCTCCTCCGGCCTCTGACACACCTCCATGGGCTCCTCTTAGGCCTTCTTCTGAGGCTCGGCGTGCAGTCCCTCCTGCTGCATGGCCTGGCAGGTAGAAAGCACCTATCTCTGATGACCACAAGGGGATCTCATAGTCCCAGAGGGAGCTGGGGTTCCATCCTCACCTTGAACCTCTGTCGGGAGGGCTCCTCATCCCAGCCAGCTCCTCGGCTCCCACAGTGAAGAGAGGAAGCTCTAGAAACAAGACCTGGTCAAAGATGACTGTTGGATGGTGATCGCGGGAGACAGCCTGGTATGAAGCAGGAGTTTTGTCACAAGAAGCTTTACAAGAAGTCTATATTGGGATTTCAGGACAACCTGGTCACTTGTTGGCATTGGTCATGGGAGAACCATGGATGAGCCTCCCAGGTGGACCTCCTGCTGTCTTGGATGTGACAGCTGCTGATCCACACCTGTCGTGTGCACGCAAGGCCTGGTCCTGGTCCTGGTCCATGCAGCTCCCACGAAAGGCTGGACCATCTAGGAGTAATAGCAGCCATTCCAGCAGGAGACAGGCTTGTCGTCACATTCCCTGCTGTGTGGGTTGTTTAGGGCAGTGAGTTTATTCCAGAGGACAGACAGCTTGGAAGCAGGAGGCTGGCCTCCGAGGGGCTTGAGGGTCCCTGCACAGCAACTCCAGGCATCAGGGCAAATCTGAGGTGCTCACACTTCCTCCTGGTATTTTAAAGTAGGTAAAAACTACAGGTTTCAAAAAGTTAATAAAATTATAAGCTTCAAAATAATAAAATGTAAAAATTTCCTTTTAAAAGTTCGCAATAGGAAGTGAACAGAAGGTTAAAAGCTTAAGAGTTTAAAGTAAAAAATAGTATCTAAAGCAGCGGTTCTCAACCTTTGACCCTGTCACAGGGGTTGCCTAAGACCATCCTGCATGTCAGATATTTACATTACGATTCATAATAGTAGCAACATTACAGTTAGCAACGAAAATAATTTTATGGTTGGGGGTCACCACAACATGAGGAGCTGTATTAAAGGGTCGCGGCATTAGGAAGGTTGAGAACCACTGATCTAAAGTGAACTTCTGGAAACACTTTAAATTATTACAAAGGAATTTTAAAAGTTTAAGCAATAAAAATAATAGACTTAGGAAAAAGTTTACAGTTTTTTACAAACTATTGATTAGTAAGATGATACAACATGGTTAAAATAGATAAATAAATTAGGTGACAAGATGGAAAAAAAGATTTTTAAAACCACTTTGATTCTGGGGGCTTTCCTGAGAAGGCGGCACAGGTGCAGCCTCTGGTCAGAGAGACTGCCGCTCGGCGGGGGCCCAGTCCCAGTTCCCAAATCGGTGATGTGCACCAAGCCCCACTGCCTGTGTGGGCGAGATGCCTGGGTGGCGTATGGAGACGTTGACACACCCGAGCTACTTCTCTGCTTATTGCAGGTGTTCGATGTACAGAGGAAAGTCACCTACAAGAACCTGGGCACCTGGTACACGGAGCTTCGGGAGTTCAGGCCAGAGATCCCGTGTGTCTTGGTGGCCAATAAAATCGATGGTAGGGCCACCCCTGGGTCTGGGGTCAGCAGTTCACACGTTTCTTCCGGTTTCCAAGGACATGAGTCTTCAATGATTCATCCTTCCTGAGGCACAGCCATTGGTTGGAGGCCCTCACTCCCTTCCCAGTAAAGAGAACGGGGCTGCTGGTGACCCACCCTGCAAACCCCTCTCTCTTTCCCTGGATGGACAGGCCTGTCTCCTACCTTCTCTCTACAGCTGACATAAAGGTGACCCAAAAAAGCTTCAATTTTGCCAGGAAGTTCTCCCTACCCCTGTACTTTGTCTCAGCTGCTGATGGCACCAACGTGGTGAAGGTAATACTGGTCTACAGTGGTCAGACAGCCAGTGGTGAAGGACAGGGAAACCACAAGAGCAGGACTGGCAGAGGAGCGGGCACTGGGGCTGACAGGGATCCCTGTGAGCATTGACAGAGGGGAGCTGACGGGTCCATGGGTGGAGTCAGGCTGATGGGAAGATAGTGAATTAAGGGGTGACTTTGCTGATATTGGAGGTGCAGTGTTGTGTGGACTTAAGACAGGGCCAGTGGGTCCAAGGCAAGCAGAGCCCAGGTCACTGACACCCATGGCCATGTTTTCCTTCCTCCCCACCTCCCCCAGCTCTTCAATGATGCAATTCGATTAGCTGTGTCCTACAAGCAGAATTCTCAGGACTTCATGGATGAGGTTTTGCAGGAGCTTGAGGTAGGTCAGGCCCCAGTGTTAGGGGGGATCCCAAAATGGCTTCTCTTCAGAGGGTGCAGAGCATAAGCCAACAGAGTGGCTCTTGCAGGCAGCACCTGCTGGCACGCGTACCGCCGTGGAAGTGTCACCGCAGGCGGGCAAGCGTAGGGCCAGGCCTCACACGAAACCTTGTCCACAGAACATTGATTTGGAGCAGAAGAAAGAGGACCTGCCAGACCAAGAGTAACATGACAGCACCAAGAACCTGCCTCCCTCCTGAGTCCGAGGATGCCTCTCCCCTCACAGCTCCAGCTCTGAACTGAGACACTTCATGGCCTTCCACACCCATCCCTCTACAGCCACCCCCTGTGCTGAAGGACAGGGACGGGGCAGCACCAGCAAGCACCCTGACACATGGAGGTCATCCACTCCAGACCCCTACCAGGATTGGGGATCAGTCCCTCTCTAGGGTTGAACAGAGAAGAGAATCTGGGAACCTGCTTCGTGTGTCTCTTAAATAAAAGAAAATTTTGGTGTGTTTTTTCCTCACAGAACTGTTAAAAGCCCGACTTCAGCATGAGGCATTCCTTCCCATTCCAAGCAGCGGTGGGACATGGTGCCCGGGCAGCCAGGGCACAGATATGCCCTTCTCTCCAGTGCCCTGTGGCTCACTGAAGTGCTTAGTGATTACCTTGTACATTTCCACTGTATTTATTTTTTATGTTTTCCTTTTATAGTAAAGGTTGAATTACATAACCATTGAACATGTGCATGTTTTGTGGGTCTGGATTTCACTGGGCCAACAGCGTGAAAGAATTTGCAGGTCTCCAACTACCTTAATGCAGGACTGGCTGCCCTTATGTCTGGGTTCACCCAGATTAACTCTCAATTTACTGGAATAGAGACCATTCACTGCCACTGAGTTTGGGGGTTAGGGGGCAAGAACAAACTTTTCCCCTCTAAGTTACAGATGCTTACTACTATTTCAATTTAAGAGATTAGCCCTGACCGGTTTGGCTTGGTGGATGGAGCATTGGCCTACGGACTCAAGGGTCCCAGGTTCGATTCTGGCCAAGTGCATGTACCTTGGTTGTGGGCACATCCCCAGTGGGAAGTGTGCAAGAGGCAGCTGATTGATGTTTCTCTCCCATCATTGTTTCTAACTCTGTCCCTCTCCCTTCCTTCTTTAAAAATTTAATAAAATATATA
Organism: Murina feae; assembly: GCA_004026665.1. Taxonomy (NCBI): domain Eukaryota; kingdom Metazoa; phylum Chordata; class Mammalia; order Chiroptera; family Vespertilionidae; genus Murina; species Murina feae. The sequence goes on along the minus strand of PVJC01013526.1, from coordinate 13,163 downwards.
TTTTTTAAAAAGAGATTAAAGCTGACCAGGGATATACAAGAATATGTTACTCTGGTGAGGTGGACTTTTAAAAACAAAAACAAAACACCTTTGAGTTAAAAAAGTAATATGCAAATTGGTATCACTCTGCTACACCTAAGCCATGCCCACCAGTCAATCACTACGCCCACCAACCAATCAGAGCGGCTATGTGCAAATTAACCCAGCTAAGATGGCGGCTGGCAGCCACAGAGCTGGAACAAGCAGGAGGCTTGCCCTGGCGGCAATGGAGGAAGCTAAGGTTCCTGTCTGCCTAGGCCAGCTGTGGCCTCCGCTCAAGGCAACAAAGTTTCAATTATAGAAGATAAATAAACCCCAGATACCAGCTTCCAGCCAGCCTTGCTGCAAACAGCCATTAACCACTCACCCAGGCTGGCCAGGGACCCCCACTCTGAAGGGGATGTGGCCAGCCTGCAAACAGCCATCAGCCCCTCACCCAGACTGGCCAGATATCCCAGCAGGACCCCCCTCCCTGAAGGGGATGTGGCCAGCCTAAAAATGGCCCTCAGCCTCTCACCCAGGCTGGCCAGGCACCCCAGCAAGGACACCCACTTGAAGGGGCTGTGGCCAGCCTGTAAACAGCCATCAGTCACCCAGGCTGGCCAGGTACCCCAGCAGGACTCCCCCCCCTCCCTGAAGGGGATGTGGCCAGCCTGCAAACAGCCATCAGCCGCTCACCCAGGCTGGCTAGGCACCCCAGCAGGACCCCCAACCTGATCCAGAACACCCTTCAGGGCAAACCAGTCAGCCCCCACCTATGCACCAGGCCTCTACCCTATATAATAAAAGGGTAATATGCAAATTGACCCTAACAGCAGAACCCCTGGGAATGACTGGTCAGTATGACACACACTGACCACCAGGGGGCAGACGCTCAATGCAGGAGCTGCCTGCCCCCTGGTGGTCAGTGCACTCCCACAGGAGGAGCTCTGCTCAGCCACAACCCAGGCTGACAGCTGCCAGCACAGCAGTGATGGTGGGAGCCTCTTCCACTTCCTCAGCAGAGCTAAGGATGTCCGACTGTAGCTTAGGCCAGCTCCCCACTGGCAAGTGGACATCCCCTGAGGGTCTCTGGGCTACCAGAGGGATGTCTGGCTGCCAGCTTAGGGCCGATCCCCCGGGTAGCTCCCGAGGGGTCCCAGATTGCTAGAGGACACAGGCCGGGCTGAGGTGCACAAATTTTTGTGCACCGGGCCTCTAGTTGTAAATAACTAGAATTTTTAAAAATGTAATGGCTTTATTGAGGTTTAATTCAAATACCCTAAGGCTCACCATTGATATTGGTTTGACAAAACCATTGTGAATCGGTCCTTCGAGGCAGAGCCTGAGGAGCCACCTCTTCACTAACTTACTGGGACAATTCTCTCAGAAAAACAGTGGGCTGGAGCAGGCAGGAGCAGAAGCAGAAGCTGAGCAGGTGTGGCCTCAGCAGGGCCAGCTTTCATCTCCCCGCCCTCCCTGCTCAGGGATGCTCTGCTGGACAAGCTGCCCCACAGATCCCACATGAGACGAGGGTTTTGTCCAGTCATCCATGGGAGCAGGGGGTGGAGAGGCAGCTCATAGCCCCCAGGGCAAACACAACAGCTCTGAGTTACCTACCAACACAAAGCAATTGCTTGGCAAGGTGCCAGCAACATCCACACCACTCACCCTTCTGTTGCTCAGATCCACCTGCTTTGTAAAGTTCATTCTATCTTGACTGATGCAAGAAATGCCACCCTGGAAATTTTTTTGGTAATAATTTATTGAATTGGAATTTACATAACAAAACCATTTTAAAGTAAATAATACAGTGCCATTTATACAGTTACAATGTTGAGCAACTCTTACCTCCAGTTCTAAAACATTTCCATCTCTATTTTTAAAATATATTTTATTGCTTTTTTACAGAGAGGAAGGAAGAGAGATAGAGAGGAATATCAATCAGCTGCCTCCTGCACACTCCCTACTGGGCATGTGCCCACAACCAAACCAAAGTACATGCCCATGACTGGAATCGAACCTGGGACCTCTTGGTCTGCAGGCCGACGCTCCATCCACTGAGCCAAACCGGTTAGGGCACATTTCCATCTCTTGAAAGTAAAACCCTTTACTCATTAAGCCATTTCTCCTTCAGCCCCTGGCAAATACTAGTCTGTATCTGTCTCTATGGATTTGTCAATTCTGGACATTTCATACAAATGGAATGATACACCCTTTGTATCTGTCCTTCACTTGCATAATATGTTCCAGATGTAACCATTTATCATGTTCTTCATTCTATGTCTGAATAGCAATCCATCGTGTTTATAAACAACAGTTTGTTTTCTGTTTTTCTTAATCCTCACCCGAGGATATTTTTCTATTGATTTTTAGAAAGAGTTGAAGCGAGATATAAAGACAGAAATATCAATGTGAGAGAATACATCGATTGGATGCCTCCTGCATGCACCCTGACCAGGGCCGGGCCAGGGAAGAACCTGCAACCGAGGTACATGCCCTTGACCGGAATCAAGCCCGGGACTCTATCCACTGAGCCAAACCCACTAGACTCGCAGTGGTTCTCAACCTTCTGGCCCTTTAAATACAGTTCCTCATGTTGTGACCCATCCATAAAATTATTTTTGTTGCTACTTCATAACTGTAATATTGCTACTGTTATGAATCGTAATGTAAATATCTGATATGCATGATGGTCTTAGGTGACCCCTGTGAAAGGGTCGTTCGACTGCCAAAGGGGTCGCGACCCACAGGTTGAGAACTGCTGCACTAGAGCCACAACAGTTTATCGTTTCCTAGTTAATGGATAGTTGGGCTATCTCTATCTTTGAGCAACATGCTGTCATTGGAACATATGTGAGCATCAGTCTTCGGTTCTTTTTTTTTTTAAATATATTTTGTTGATTTTTTTTTTTTTTTTACAGAGAGGAAGGGAAAGGGATAGAGAGTCAGAAACATCGGTGAGAGAGAAACATCGATCAGCTGCCTCCTGCACACCTCCTACTGGGGACGTGCCCACAACCAAGGTACATGCCCTTGACCGGAATCGAACCTGGGACCCTTGAATCCACAGGCCAACGCTTTATCCCCTGAGCCAAACCAGCTAGGACAGTCTTCAGTTCTTTGGTGTCTTAGCCAGCTCAGGTATACTGAGGCCTCCAAACTCAGATATGGCTGCCAGTGACCTCTAGGACAAGGATCTTGTGCCCTGAAACTTTGCTAAACTCTTGTTTTTTTTTCTAAACTCTTTTATTAACTTTACAAGGTTTTCTGTGCAATCAGCCACTGCCTGGTGCCACTCAACAGGAGCTACTGGGCAATCTGCAGATGGTTGTTGTTTGTATTGGGCTTGGAAGTGCCCAGGCGAGGCCTAGTTGTGAAGCAAGGCAGGCTGGTGCTCGTGCCAGGTCTTGGGCTCTTATTGGTAGGTTTGGGGCATGCTAATGCCAGCTGCTGCTTATTTAAGAGATTGTAGGAAAGTCTGAAGTCTGAGCCAGGACAGGACATTCATATGGAAAAGCTGCTGCAAACAGCTTGGAGTGGGGCTGCAAGTAGGATGGGGTAGGTCTCAGGGAATCATTAGGGTGGAGCAGACAGTCTGAGCTAGACTGATGCAAACTCAGATATGGCTTTGAGTCAGCCCTGGGACAGGGGAAGTCCCAGCACAGGAACAATGACCCCCTCAGAGCACCTCCCTCAGGAAGAAATCTGTTCCTGCCCCAATGCCAGACAATCCAGTTCCTCCCAGTATTTCTCTGGTTCCCCCAATGCCACCACCCAGCACTAGATCTCAGAGGGATAGAGTCCAAGTAAGTCTGTGTGCTGGCCCTTTAAGAGGAACTGCCTGGGTCTCCAGCAGCTTCCGTATGTCATTGAGCCACAATCCCCACTGGTTTTCAGAACCCAAAGTTCCAGGAGCTTCTCTTCCCTTTTCTGGAACTCTGGGCTGGGAGTCTCATATGAGGCTGGGACCTCTTGCTTCTCAAAGGAGGCCTCTGAGGCAGAGATATCCCCTCGACCCCCATTAAAAACACATGTCGATGCAGCCAGGTCCGTGCATCTGTCTCTCCATGTCTTTCTTCTTTACTTCTCTAGTTGTAGGACTTCCATCCAGCCAGCTTTCAGGCAGTGCTGAATGATAACTGTTCTATATTTTAATTGAAATTTTGATGTGATTGTGGGAGGTGGCGAGTATTGCACTTACCTATGCCACCATCTTGGTTCTCCTCTCACTAATTTTTTTTCTTTTCTCTTTTGAATATATTTTATTGATTTCAGAGAGGAAGAGAGAGGGAGAGAGAGAGAAACATCAATGCTGAGAGAGACTCATTGATTGGCTGCCTTCTTTCTACATGCTCCACACTGGGGATTGTGCCTGCAACCTGGGCATGTGCCCTGACTGAGGAATCGAAACCTGACCTCCTGGCTCACAGGTTGATGCTCAACCACTGAGTCATGCCAGCCAGGATCACTATTTTTTTTTTTAAATCCTCATCCAAGGATATGCTTTCATTGATTTTAGAGAGAGAGAAACATTGATGTGAGAGAGTAACATTGATTATTTGCCTCCTATACACAGCAAGATAGGGATCGAACCCACAGATTAGGTCTATGCTCTGACCAGAATTAAACCTGCCTTCTATGCCCAGCACTATTTGGTATCCTCTATGCCCACTGAGCCACCTGGCCAGGGCCCAGCACTATTTGTTGAAGGTACTCCCTTTGAATGACTTTGCCACCCTTGTCAAATATCAATTGGTCGTAGTTGTATGTGTTTCTGGACTTGCACTTCTACTCCTTTGGTTTGGACGTCTGTCCTTATACCAATACTGCATGTTTTAATTGATGTAGTTCTGCAGTATTGTTTCGAAATTGGAAAGTGTGAATCCTTTACCTTTGTTCTTTTTAAAGATTGTTTTGACATCTGTGCCGTGCCAGCAGGGCCAAGGGTGAACCTGAGTGGGGGCGGCTGAAAGGCTTAGAAAAGACAGACAAGAGAATGAAAGCTGGGTCTCGGTGGGACGCTGCTTCTCTGAACAGTAACAGCACCCACAGGCCGTGTCTTTATTTTATAGCCAGATTCCACGAGACAAAATGAGGGCGTGGTCAAGATGTTTACAACATTTTCGTGGGTTTCAATCCTACTCACCTACATGCACCTGAACTCTAGCAAGCCCATAGCACTCAGGCACGTGGAACCACATGTTTGAACGTAGGTTCAAGCTCACAGCTATAGCTGTTGGCTATAATTGTGCTGGTAGAGCTCTGCCCTCCAAGCTGGGACTTGCACGTGGCCATAAGAGGACTGTGCCCTCTCATTAGTCCAAGGTTTGAACCTGTCCAAAACACTGTAGCTGCTCCCCACAACATTTCAACACTATTAAGTCTTCTAGTCAATGAACACTGAGTGTCCATCCATTTATTTCGGTATTTCATTTCTCTCAGCGATGTTTGTAGTTTTCATGTACGAATCTTTCACTTCTTTTTGTTGTTGTTGTTAATTTTCACCCGAGGATATTTTCCCATTGGTTTTTTGAGACAGTGGAAGGGAGGGAGAGGAGAGAAACATCCGAGGGAGAAAGGAACATCCGATGAGATAGAGACACTGATCAGTTGTCCCCTCTACACACCCCAATCGGGGTCAGGGATCAAACCCACAACCCAGGCACATGCCCTTGACCAGCACTCAAATCCATGACCCTTCAGTGTGTGGGCCAATGCTCTAACCATTGAGTCACTGGCCAGAGCCAAGTCTTTCACTCCTTAATTAAATTTCTTTCTAGGTATTCTTTAGATGCTATTTTCTTTTTTGAGTTTTCATTGCTGGTTATAGAAACACAGCTGATTTTAGTGTGTTGATCTTGTGCCCTGAAACTTTGCTAAATTCTCTTATTAACTTTAGCAGTTTTTCTGTTGAGTACTCTGGGATTTTCCATATATAGAATCATCATGGGCATATGGAAAAAGTTTCACTTTCTTTCTAATCTGGATACCTTTTGTTTTCTTGCCTAATTTCTCTGACTAGAATTTCTGGTACTATTTTAATTAAAGTTGCAGGCATCCTTGACTTACTCCTGGTTTTAGGGGGAAAGTTTTCAGTGTTTCAACACTGAAAATGATGTTATTTATGAGTTTTTCATACGACCTTCGTCATGTTGTAGATATTCTCCTCTATTTCTAATTTTTTGAGTGCTTTTACTGTGAAAGCTGCTGTATTCTGTCAGATGCTTTTCCAGCATCAGTTGAGATGACTGTGTGGTTTTTTTCTACCTCAATCCAGCAATATGGTGTATTACATTGATTAATTTTTGTATATTGAACCACCCTTGCATTCCTGTGAGAAATATCATGTGTTCATAGTGTATAATTATTTTACTTCAGCAATACATTAAAAAGATCATTCACAATGATCAAGTAGAATTTATTCATGAGATGAAAATTTGATTCAATATTTTCAAATAAATTAACACACATAAAATGAAGGATAGAAACCATATACACATATCAATAGATACAGAGAGCATTCCACTTCTGAGTGTTCACCCAAGAAGTGGAAGCACATGTTTATACAAATGCTCCCACACAGAAACCAGAGGTAGGTTCTTTGTGATTTGTTACCAAGAATATAGTTTCTGCAGCAAACCCCACAAGGTAACCTGTCTCTTGATCAATTTTCTGTGCATTAATGAGAATGACTTCCATTTTTCCCATTTCCATTTAAAAATTATAGTCATTGGGATGTTTACTCTGATCAAGTTCACAATGAGAAACCCCCCTCTATTGGTATTGTACATCTGTTATTCCTGACAGGCCCACCTTTCTGGAATTGGACTTTTACCTGTGTACTTTCAGTTGCTGTCAAGCATTTTGTTATTGTTCCCAGAAGTTAAGACTCATTATGAATTCTATTTCAACAAATACTTATCATTTGCCTGACCTTCTCACAAGGGAAGTCTCTGATGGTGTACCAGAAAGCCTCACTCACACTCCCCTCCGGGGAGGACATCCACATGTCCACCACCATGACCGTCCATGAGGAGACAGGATGAACTAAGGACAAGGGTTCAAGCATGTGCAGGGGAGAGGGTGCAGGGAAGAGCCTTGCTAGGTCCCAGAAGGCTCCATAGAGAAGGAATGAGGGAAACTCCTGGTACAGGGCTCCTCTACTGCTTGTCCAGACTCCTCTATGCCCACCAATGCCCATGCTGAGGCACAACCTGCCCCACCACTTCCTCAGGCAGGTCCACCAGCTCTGGCTCTGGCTCAGGAACACCCAGGGAAGGCCAGGGTGGGTCCTGTGTTGCTGCAGTTACTGTCTCTGCTCTTTGGACCATGTGGCTCATAATTTGGCTTCTGTCTTGTCCTGTGACCAGCACACTGGGTTTTGTTCAATGTTTACCAGGTGACTAGTGTCTGTCACCGGGGTGCAATGATTAAGAAATTAGCTTTAGAAGAGTTACTCAAAACCAATGGAATGGAAAATCATGCCAGCTCCAATCTGAGCAATGCCAGCTCTTAGCCAAGATGATAGAATTTTTTTTATTTTTTATTTAAGAAAATGTCACTACACTACAGGGCTGTGGGCAACTAAGCACTCCTGTGTGGCCAAAGCATTTTAGAGGTCATAAGAGGACAAACAGTGGGCACCTAGGGGACCCTTGCACGTGAGCATAAGGTTGTCAAGCAGCATCTTATCGCCAGCCCACATGTATGTGCGTTTCCAGGTCAGCTCTTCTCTGCATCTGGCCATCTTCCCAAGGCCATGTAGCTGGTGATGGTAGAAGAGGGGGGTTTGTTTGAACTCAGGGAGATGGGTGAGTCCAAAAAAACAAAGACTCATGGCCGCTTCCTCCATCCACCTTGCAGCCTAAGCAAGAGGAGGACAGTCCCTCAGCCCCTTGCGCCCAGGCTTCCTCCACCTGCTCCTGCACCATCATCCTGGGACCATCTTGCACCTGACACACAGTCAGCTTCCTGGAACTGGGCACCTGGGTGCTCACCAAGAGCCAGGAGTGTTTTTTAACCCTGCAAAGACAGTTTGATTTCTGACCCCACCAGAGTGGACAGCTGACTAACCCCATCAGAATTTCTTTCCCAGGAATTTGTAAGTGGACACGCAATTCTGGTTGAGTACAGACTTCAGGTGTTGGCTACTCTACAGAAAGTCCAGACGAGAGTTGTTCCGTAGGCTCCTCACCATTCCTGGTGTCTGCTGCTGGTCCTTCCTATTGGTTCTATGCCACACCTTTGCACTCTCATAACACCTCATTTTCCCTCATCACTTAAATAGCTTAACTCTCTCTTATGACAGAAGGTCTTAAAATAAGGACTCCCAAGTGGTAAGAAAACCATTGAGAGCTCACTCACAGGCATCCAAAAAGTACCTGCCATTGCAACCCTGGATAGCTCTGGCAAATCATAATTTTTACAATCTGCTTGAACCCAGGAAGTAATAGAATTGAGCCATGGGCCAGAAATGAGCTTGAATAGATAATCTCCTGCCAGAGCCACAGCAAGCTGGGTCTGTGGTGGACATTTGTCGCTTGGCTGCCCAGTTACCAGTCATCCTGTGTGTTCTGGGGACCCCACCCTTCCACACCCAGTCCTTTCATGGGTCTGTCTCCATACACCAGGACTGTGTGTCTCCCCTGGAGCTACTCCACACCCTTCTTCCCAATCAGCCCACCTTATAGGAGCTTTTCCAGACCTCACCCGCACTGATTTAATGAACAGAGGGCTAAGTGAGAAAGACCATCCCTGACCCACATGCCCAGGTCAATTTGTTCATTTTAAAAATCTAGGTTAAAAAACACAATTGACATAATGTACAACAATCCACCTGTTGAAGTGTGAAGGAGGGTAGAGTTGATGTGGGTTTGGGTTCAGTTGGGGAGGGCAGATAAAAAAAAGTTCAGGAGATTAAAAATGGCGGAAGAGTAGGAGGATGCTACACGGACATGCTCCCAGCAACAAGCTGGAATTACAATTGAAATACAAAAAGGCTTCCTAAACAATCAACAGAAAACTCACAAGAGAGAACCCTGATACCCAAGGACCAAAGGTGGACACCGCATAGAAACTGGTAGGAGGGGCGGAAGCACGAAAGGACTGGCTGGACACCCACAGACGGCAACTGAAGTCCCAAAGAGGTATCTCAGCTGTTGTGGGGGAGCCACTGAGAACTCTGGGATCTAATCCTGAAGCTGGGCTCCCCAAACTGAGAAGGGTACCCACATAACATCTAGCTGTGAAAAGCAGTGGGGTGCTTCTGCCAGGGAGTGGCAGCTGAAAGTTTGGGCACCCTCTTAAAGGGCCAACACACAAAAATTCTCTGTAGGGCCATCCACCTTGTGCTCTGGCAGAGGGAGGGTGAAGGGGACTGGAGCTGTAGAGCAAAAATACAGTCAACACACCCCATTGGAAAACACCTTGCTGTGAGGCCACTTAAGAGATTAAAAATAACAATTAGTTTCCAGACAGAAGCAACTTCCCCACCCTGTTGGAAAAAAACTCTCACCACACCTGAGGATGATTGCCTGGGGCAATTCAAGTCGGCATCCTATTAGTCTGTAGATGGAGGTGGTCTCTGGAGGCTTTGAGTCTTTGCTTGATCCAATTAGTCAGAAACAGCCTTTAACACTGCCCTGCAGTAGAGATTGAGAGGTGTAGAGGATCTACCTAATACATAGTCACAAACAAAACAGACAACCAAAGAAACAACCCCCAAATAAAAGAACTACGGAATTCTCCAGAAGAAGAGATAAATGAAGCAGAGAAAAGACATTTATCTGAAACAGAGTTTAGAGTAATGATGTTAAAAATACTCAGCAGTATGAAAAAAGATATAGTAACTATGAAAAGAGAACAGCCTGAGATAAAGAATGTCATAACACAAATAAAGAACACATTGGGCCCTAGCTGGTTTGGCTCAGTGGATAGAGCATCGGCCTGTGGACTGAAGGGTCCTGGGTTCAATTATGGTCAAGGGCATGTGCCTTGGTTGCAGGCACATTCCCAGTGTGTGTGTGGGGGGGAGGCATGCAAGAGGCAGCTGATCGATGTTTCTCTCTCATCGATGTTTCTAACTCTCTATCCCTCTCCATTCCTCTCTGTAAAAATTCAATAAAATATATATTTTTTAAAAAGAACACATTGGAAGGAATACACAGCAGATTAGGGAAAGCTGAGACCAAATCAGTGATTTAGAAGACAGAGTTAATTATATCAATTAGAGAACCAAAAAGAAAAGACAATTAAAAAACAGGAGGACAGCCCAGCAGGGTGTGCCTCAGCAGTTGAGCATCGACCCAGGAACCAAGAGGTCACCGGTTCGATTCCCAGTCAGGGCATGTGCCCAGGTTGTGGGCTCGATCCCCAGTGGGGGATGTGCAGGAGGCAGCCAATCAATGATTCTCTCTCATCATTGATGTTTCTATCTCTCTCTCCCTCTCCCTTCTTCTCTGAAATCAATAAAAATAAATTTAAAAAACAAAAACAGAAAGAGGACAGCTTAAGGGAGCTGTGGGACAATGTGAAATGTAACAATATTAGAATAGTAGGTGAGCCAGAGGAGGCAGAAAGGGAGAAAGCAATAGAGAAGGTGTTTGAAGAAATAATGGCAGAAAACTTCTCTAACCTGGTAAAGGAAAAGTCACACAAGTTCAGGAGGCACAGAGAAACCCAAACAAGAACCCAAACAGACCCACGCCTAGATACATCATAATTAAAATGCCAAAAATTAAATTCAAAGAATCTTAAAGGCAGCAAGAAAAAAGAAAACAGTTACCTACAAAGAAGTTCCCATAAGGCTGACACCTGATTTCTCATCAGAAATTCTACAGGCCTGAAGGAAATGGCATGAAGTACTCAAGGTAATGGAAAGCAAGGATCTGAGACCAAGATTACTATATCCAGCAAGGCTTTCATTCAAAATAGACGGTCAAATAAAGAGCTTCCCAGACAAAAAAAAAAAAAGCTAAAGGAGTTCATCACCACCAAGCCAGCATTACAAGAAATGCTAAAGGGATTGCTGTAAGGGATTGCTGAGAAGAAGAAACAGAGAGAGAAACCTAGCCATCCAGAATTAAAATGGCTATAAATAAGTACCTCTCAATAAAACCCTAAATGTAAATGGATTAAATGCTCCAATCAAAAGCTGTAGGGTAGCTAAATGGATTAAAAAACATGACCCAACTATATGATGTCACAAGAGACTCACCTCAGAACAAAAGACATGATAAAAGTGAAGGAATGGGAAAAAAATTCCCATGAAAATGGAAAAGAAAAAAAAAGCTGAAGTAGCAATACTCATATCTGACAAAATAGACTTTAAAAGCATCATGCTAAGCAAAATAAGCCAATCAGAGAAAGATAAATATCATATGATCTCACTCATTTGTGGAATATAATGAACAACATAAACTGATGAACAAAATAAAGCCAGAGAGGGGGGAGGGAACTATTCTGGATTGTGATAGAAGTAATCCTATTATTCGCAGATTTTTAATATTTCCTGTAACTTTTGTGATATCATAACATGTTGGTACAATTTTGGTAATGTTAATATACTTAAAATTCTTTTGTTCTTGAAATATTAATGTTTATTGCATGTAATATTATTATATGCAAGATCTTATTTCTTGTATAATTGGTGTTTATTGCATGTAACAATATCATTTAAAATCGTTTTTCTTGAGATATTGTTTATTGCATGTAACATTATTATATTTAAGATCATTTCTCTTGAAATATTAAGGTTTACTGCATGTAACATTAAAAAAAATGAGTTAAAATCAGAGCTTGACTCTACCCAGTGAGTGATTTTGATCATGGAACTGTGTTTTTATACTTTTAGGCTTATGTTTGCTTTTTCTGTTATTGGGTCTCTTTCTATGGAGTAAAGAGAACAGTAAATCTCTTAGGCAATCTCAGAAGGCACAAGGCTAGGAAGAGACTGAAAATGAGTCAGAGAAGGAGGAGTGTTTGTTGGAAGCAACAGGTAGTGTTTTAGAACAGAATGGAATGTGAGATAACTCAGGGCACAAGGTAGGGATAAAGGATGTGATAATAGTAGAAATTTGTATGTGTTGAACTCTTAGCAAGCCCTGATGCAATCCATATCTAAAAGGGAGATTCCCAGTAAAAAAGGAAAAAAAGGCAAATACAGCCAAAATCCTGTTAAATTAAATGAGCCCCCACCAAAGTCCATTGTATTCTGAGATTCTTATACAAAATCCATGATAAGGCCCATTAAAATATATATTTCAGAGAGGAAGGGAGAGGGAAAGATAGAGACATCAACGATGAGAATCACTGGTCGGATGCCTCCTGCACACCCCCTACTGGGGAGTGATTGAGCCTACAACCTGGGTATGTGCCCTGACTGGGAATCAAACCATGATCTCCTGGTTTATAGGTTAATGAGGGGGGGAGAGGAGGAGGGGCTAGCAGTCTGAATCTGTGCCAGTAACCTAATGTACATTATTGATAGCCTATAATTAAGTCACTGCCCCTTTCTTAACAATCTGGTCTAGCGAAACCTGTTTTCCTAATTACTCTGTTTACAAAGGAGCCATAAACAAAGACTGTAACAGCTTAGCTGGAGGGGAGGTCACTAGCACCACCCAGACACGGCATTTAGAGATAATCTAACCTCCCCATTCTGACTGACTCAGGAGGGGCTGTGGAAGCCCACTGCAAAAGCCTGGTCGTTAGGAAACAAATAGAAAACAAAGAAACCAAAGGCTATAAAGGGGAAGCTTTCTCTCTATTCACAAACTCAGGATTTGGAGAACTGACCCCCTGAGTCACTGTACTAGTACATGTGAAACATCTGGAAATAAGTGGGTTTATCCTGGACCTCCGAGTACTCCCTGTGTATTTTTCGATCACCTGGTAAATTCTGTAACACAACCACTGACACACCACTGGCCTTGCAAGGCTCATTTTTAACATGTACCATTAGGTGATTCTATTGTATGTGGTCCACACACTTTGAGAAACACAGTTTTATGGATATTTTATTTTTCTATGATTTTTTTATAATTAAACTAGGGGCCTGGTGCACAAAAATTTGTGCATTCAGGGGGGTCCCTCAGCCCGGCCTGTTCCCTCTTGCAGTCTGGGACCCCTCAGGGGATGTCCAC